>CAUYON010063723.1:0-17764 GCA_963573935.1 Arctocebus calabarensis
AGAAAAACAACTCAGGAAATGAATGAAAAAGTTACTGAAAATATAAATATATTTAAAAAATAAAATCAATAGAACTTTTAGAAATAAGAATAAATTTTAGAGATATAGGATATACCAGAAAGTATTAGGAGTAGACTAGACAAGAAAGGATCCTAGAAAGGATTTCATAGTTTGATGGCAACATTTTCAAATTAACCCAGGCAGGCAACAATAAAGAACAAAGAATCAAGTAGTAACGAACAAAGTTTAGGAGAAATTAAGGATCATATAAACCAGCCAAATATAAGAATTATAGGCATCCCTGTGGTTGAAGAAGAAAAAGCACAAGATATAGAAACATATTTGAGGGAAATAATTAATGAAAAATTCCCTAGTCTTGCTAGAGATATAGACATCTATATATAAAAAGCTCAATGAACACCTGGAAGATTCATTGCAGAAGGGAATCACTAAGAACTATAGTCAGAAGACTGGCCAAAGTCAACATGAAGGAGGAACTATGAGTCACGAGGAAAACAACACACACACACATATATATAAAGTATCATACAACAAACAAACAAACAACAACAACAACAAAAAAACCTCATTGGACTAACTACAGACTTCTTTAGAGAGGTCTTATAAGCCAGAAAGGAATGGGGTTCCCTTTGGGCCTATTTTGGTCTGTTGGAGAAGGCAACAGGCCTGAATTTTCTATTCTGCCAAACTAAATTTTACAAATGAAGAGGATATAACATCTTTTTCAGACAAGCAAACACTAAGGGAATTTGTCACTACCAGAACCACTGTACAGGAAATACTCAAAAGTGCATTTATAAACAACCATATAATAGATAGAAAGCAGTGTTAAAACAGCCAAAATTTATAGTTCACAGTTCTTATAAAACAATAGCACAAGAGAGAAACAAAACAATAAAGTATCCTCCAACAAACTAAACAGAACATCATTCCAAATAACAATACTAACTCTCAACATTAATTATCTGAATGCCCCATTTAAAGACAGAATGATGGAATGGGCTGAAAAACACAATCCAAATACTTGCCATCTCCAAGAAACACATCTAAAACAATAAGAACTCAAACTCAAACTAATGGGTGGAAAACAGTATTCTACATAAATGAAAACCAGAAGCTAGTAGGTGCAGGCATGCTTATAGCCAATGAAGTAGACTTTAAATTAACCATTGTGGGGGGAGGGCAGAGCAAGATGGCTGACTGTCCAAAAGAGGCTCCTGTCCAAAAGGAAAAATAAACTTCAGAAACTGCACAATTAAGCTGAAGACTGGGAGCCCAGCCAAGAGAGAGAAGTGAGAACTGCTGATCATCTCTGCTGAGGCAAGCTGTGACTCCAAGAAAGCAAGCTTCAGGTACAAAATTCATATGAAAGGAAAAGTGTCCATCCCCTCTCCCAAGAAAGCTGTGTTTTTTTTTTTTTCTTTTCTGTTTTTTTTTTTTTCTCTTTGTTTGCTCCTGTGGGTTTTCTACAGACAAGCAGTGAACTGTGGACCTCTTGTCTCACCCAATGGAAGACTGCTGTGGGATGTAGGGTCTGCTTTCCACAGAGCGACCCTGTGTGGCTCTGAACACTCTCTTGCTAGGCAGAAAACTGAACTAAAGCTTTCCCCAACATTCTGAACTTATAACATACTTCCCCCCTTACCTGACGAACGAGAAGCCTAACCCCCACTGAAACAGGGAGGAGATTCTTGAGCAGCACCCCCCCCACCCGCCTGCCAGAATAAACGCTCCACCAGCAAAAGACTCCAGGGGCCTGCAGCGAGCCTCCTTCCCTCCAGCCATGGAATCCACCAGCCACTGCCAGGACTCTTCAGGCCCGCTCCCAGCCAAGAACTCCCCCGGCCCTGGGGCACTTGCCAGACCTCCACAGGCCAAACCTCAGACAGGCACAGACTTGGTGACCGTGAGGGCCTGCACCTGGCACCTGCAGGGCCTCTGCAGGTCTGCCTTCTGCTAGGGACTTCGCTGGCAACACAGATACGCCCCCCACCCTGACCAGGAACTCCCCCAGTGACTGCAGGCCCTGCACCCCACCCTAGCCAGGCCTCTGCCAGTCCGCCTCTGCCTGAGACTTGGCTGGTGACTGCCAGGCCTCTGCACACGGGTCCCCTGCCAAGGACTCCCTCGGCAACAGCGCAGGCTTGCACCTGGCACCAGTAGGGCCTCTGCAGGCCTATCCTGGCCATGAACTGCCCAGACTACTGCAGGGCCCTGCACCCGAGCCTGCAGGGCCTCCACAGGTACACCTTCTGCCAGGGACTCTACCAGCTACTGCCAGGCCTCTGCAGGCCTGCCCCCTTCCCCCAGCCAGGAACACCCTTGGCAACTGCACGACCCTGCGCCCCATGCTTGATGGGCCCCTGCAGGTCCACATTCTGCCAGGGACTCGACCAGGGACCACCAGGCCTCTGCAGGTCCGCCCCTGGCCAGGAACTTCCCCGGTGTGGCCCTGCGCCCTGCCAGGCCCGCCTTCTGCCACGGACTCCATGGCAACTGCCAGGCCTCCTTAGGCCCGCCTCCTGGCCTAGAACCCCCCCCAACGACCATGCCTACCAGGCCTTAGCATGCCTACCTCCAGCCAGGGACTCTAGGACCCACACAACCTGTGTCCTCCCGCCCGTACCTTTCCTGTCTCTGCACCAGTCCTGCTCGTCTGGCCAGGGACTCCAGAATCCATCAGGCTCTGCGTGGAGCCCTCACCCCAGCCAGAGACTGCTGGAGCTGTGGGCTCTCTTTGCCAAAGTCACTGGGTGCCTGGCACTACCAGATCCATGTGCACCATCCCCCGCCCTGCTGCTGGATCCAGGGGTGCCACACTCTGGAGCTGCTCCCACAGCCAGAACTCCCTGGCTGGGGCAGTCCCAGAGGAGCTACACAGGATCACTCCCTACAAAGTTGCAGCAACAATAGAGTGACTCTGCTGGGGTCTAATCTTAGAGAGACACCTTTTCAACTCTGAGGACGGCAGAGGCAATGGTGAAAAACAATCACTGGGTGGAATGAATGGAAAAACTCTGGCAATATGAATTATCAGAGTAGATCAACTCCCCTAAGGAAGAACAAGGCAGACACAGCACACAATCCCTTGCATAGGCAAATGGCTGAGATGTGATAAATCAAATTCAGAATCTGGATAGCAAATAAGATCATTGGAATGGAGGAAAAGAGGGCATTAGAATTTCAAGCAGTAATCCAAAAGATGACCCAAAAGATGTCTCAAGAATTCAATGAATTCAAAGACAAAATGACCAAAGATTTTGATACATCGAGACAAGAAGTTGCAGCCCTCAAAGATATGAGAAATACAGTAGAATCCCTCGATAACAGAATGGAACAGAATGCAGAAGAAAGGATTTCTGACATGGAAGACAAAGCTTTCGAACACTCCCAAACCTCCAAAGAGGAAGAGAAATGGAAGGTAAAAACAGGACACTCTCTCAGAGAGTTCTGGGATAATTCAAAGAAAACCAATATTTGCCTCATAGAGACCCCCAAAAATGATGAAGTGACATCACAGGCATAGAGTCTCTTCTTCATGAGATTATGAAAGAGAACTTTCCAGACATGCCAAGAGATTCTGAAATTCAGATAGCAGACAGTTTCAGAACCCCAGCATGACTCAACCCAAATAAGACATCCCCCAGACACGTCATAATCAATTTCACTAAAGTTAATATGAAGGAGAAGATTCTGAAAACTTCCATACGTAAGAAAACTATTACCTACAAAGGGAAGAACATTAGAATAACAGCAGATTTCTCTGCTGAAACCTTTCAAGCTAGAAGAGAGTGGTCATTGACTTTTAATCTCCTAAAACAAAATAACTTTCAACCCAGGATCCTGTATCCATCTAAACTGAGTTTCATTTATGATGGAAAAATTAAATACTTTAATGACATCCACATGTTGAAGAAATTTGCCATAAGTAAATCCACACTCCAGGATATTCTCAGACTTATCTTCCATAATGACCAGCATAATCCTCCACCACAAAAATAAACCTACTCAGAAACTTTTGATCAAATTCCAACTTCCACAGTTGCAAAAGTATTCAAAATGTCTACTAGAATTTCAAAAGGCTTATCAATATTCTGAATTAATGTGAATGGGTTAAATTGTCCTCTAAAGAGGCACAGGTTGGCTGACTGGATACAAAAACTCAGGACACATATCTGCTGCATATAATAATCTCCTCTTACCTTAAAAGATAAATATAGACTCAAGGTGAAGGGATGGTCATCTATATTCCAGGCAAATGGAATGCAGAAAAAAGCAGGTGTTGCAATCCTATTCGCAGATACAATAGACTTTAAACTAACCAAAACAAGGAAGGATAAGTAGTACCTTTAACTTCATATTAGTAATAAGGAAGGATAAGTAGTACCTTTAACTAATATGAAGTCCATATTAGTTAAAGGTACTACTCAATATGATGAGATATCAATTATTAATATTTATGCACCCAACCAGATTGGACCTCAATTTATAAGAAAAACTCTTAACAGACATGAGCAACTTGATTACCTCCAGCTCCATAGTAGTCAGAGATTTTAACACTCCTTTAGCAGTGCTGGATAGAGCCTTCAAAAAGAAGCTAAGCAAAGAAATTTTAGATTTACATTTAACCATTCAACATCTGGATTTAACAGACATCTACAGAACATTTCATCCCAACAAAACTAAATACACATTCTTCTCATTGGCCCATGGAACTTACTCCAAAATCGATCACATCCTAGGTCTCATGTCTAACCTCAGCAAATTTTAAAAATAGAAATTATTCCTTGCATCTTCTCAGACCATCATGGAATAAAAATTGAACTCAATAACAATAGGAATCGGCATACTCATACAAAAACATGGACGCTAAAGAATCTTATGCTGAAGGATAGATTGGTCATAGACGAGATTAAGAAGGAAATTACCAAATTTTTGGAACAAAATTACAATGAAGACATGAATTATCAAAAACTCTGGGATACTGCAAAGGCAGTCCCAAGAGGGAAATTTATAGCACTGCAAGCCTTCCTCAAGAAAACGGAAAGAGAGGAAGTTAACAACTTAATGGGACATCTTAAGCAACTGGAAAAGGAAGAACATTCCACCCCCAAACTGAGCAGAAGAAATGAAATAACCAAAATTAGGGCAGAATTAAATGAAATTGAAAACAAAAGAATTAAAGAACAGATCAATAATTCAAAAAGTTGGTTTTTTGAAAAGGTCAATAAAATAGATAAACCTTTGGCTAACCTAACCAGGAAAAAAAGAGTAAAATCTCTAATTTCATCAATCGTAAATGGTAAGTTGATTTATAGCTTTCATATGAAGGCTCTAACCCAACTACATCAGAAGAATATGGGGAAAGGGACAAGGAAGGGAGGGAAGGGGAGAGGTTGGGATGGAGGAAGGGTAATTGGTGGAGCCACACCTATGATGCATTTTAGAAGGGTACAGGCAAACCTCACTAAATGCAGAATACAAATGTCTTCATACAATAAGTAAGAAAATGTGAAAATGCCATGAAGGCTATGTTAATCAGTTTGATGAAAATAGTTCAGATTGTATATGAAACCAGCACATTGTACCCCTTGATTGCACTAATGTACACAGCTATGATTTAATAATAAAAAAATGAAAAAAATAAAATAAAATAAATTAACAATGGTAAAAAAAAGACAAAAATGGTCATTATCTAATGGTAAAGGGAGAATTCCACAAGAAGACATAATTAACAAGCCTATTTATTTGTACTTAATACAGGACCTCCCAGAATCAAATTCTTTTAGATCTAAGCAAAGAAAATAAATGGTAGTATCTAAATAGTCAGAGATATCAACACTCTAATGACAGAACTTGACAGATCATTGAAGCAGAAAACGAGTAAAGAATCATTTCACTTAAACAGTACTCTAGAATAAATGAGCCTGACAGACATTTATAGAACATTCTATTCCTACCCCCCAAACACTGAACATAATTTTCTTATTAGCACATGGGACATTTTCCAAGACTGATCACATATTAGGCAACAAAACTCGTCTCAGAAATTTCAAAAAAATCAAAATCATATCATGTACCATCTCAGATAACAAAAACTAGAAATCAATTCCAAGAGAAACACTCAATTCAATAACAAGCCATTAAACAACCTGCTGCTAATTGACCCTTGGGCAACTGATGAAATTCAGATGTAAATCAAAATGTTTATTGAATTGGATAAAATATGGACACGAGATTTCAAAAACTGAGTACAGAAAAGCAGCCCTAAAGGGAAAGTTCATGGCTTAAATACATAAATCAAAAAGAGAGAACAATCACAAATTAATAACTTACTCTCTCCCTCAAGGAAATGGAAAAAGAATGGAACAAATACAAAGGCAACAAGCAAAGCAATAACAGAGTATAGAAAATAGAAAGCTCAGAGAATAAATAAGTGAAAATAAAGGATCAATGAAATGAGAGATTCGTTCAGTGAAAACATAGAGGCTTGGCGCCTGTGGCTCAACGGGCTAAGGTGCCAGCCACATACACCTGAGCTGGCGGGTTCGAATCCAGCCCGGCCCGCCAAACAACAATGACGGCTGCAACCAAAAAATGGCCAGGCGTTGTGGCATGCGCCTGTAGTCCCAGCTACTTGGGAGGCGGAGGCAGGAGACTTGCTTGAGCCCAGGAATTGGAGGTTGCTGTGAGCTGTGATGCCACAGCATTCTATCCAGGATGACAGCTTGAGGCTCTGTCTAAAAAAAAAAAAACACATGAAGTGGGTCAGAGAACACCTAAAGCAGAGGATGGGGCAGGTCTCCCCTTGGGAGACCAACAGAGGGCCAGCGAGGCTGAAGGTAGAGGCCGGAGCTAATGCAGTGGTGCAGATCCACTGGAGAGCTTAAGCAAAGAAGGGATGTGACAGTGTTCACATTTTACAAGCTCATTTTAAGGTCAGGTGTAGTGGCTCACACCTGTAATCCTAGCACATTAGGAGGTCGAGGCAAAAGGGTCTCTGAAGAACAGGAGTTCAAGACCAGCTTGAGCCATATAGCAAGACCTCCTCTCTATCAAAGGAAAAAAAAATTACAAAATTAGCCAGGCATAGTGAGGCACATTCTTGTAGTCCTAGTCCCTCAAGGAGGTGGATCGCTTGAGCCCAGGAATTTGAGATTGTAGTGAACTATGATAATGCCACCGTACTCTAGTCTGGGCAACAGAGCACAATCCTGTTTCAAAACAAATAAAACCACACCAAAAGATGACTAAGATCCAGAGCAGTGGTTCTCAACCTTCTTAATGCCATGGCCCTTTAGTACAGTTCCTGTGGGTCACGACCCACAGGTTGAGAGCCGCTGATCTAGAGGAAAGTTGATTTAAGAGTGGGTCTGTTAGGAGGCAATACTGCAGGTGGTCCAGGAACAAGATGATGGACATGGAATAGCATAGCATGGCAGTGGGGATGGAGAGAATGGTTGAAAGAAGTATTTAAGGAGGTAAACAGTACTGAACTTGGAGAATGAGATAGAAAGTGAAGGTGGCCGTGTTTGAATTTCTGGCTTAAGAAACTGGGTGGCTGTGCTCCTTACTGAGCTCTGGGAGGTGGGGAAGATTCTGGGATAAATAAGTTTTGTAGTTGACATGCTGAGTTTAAGGATGGAGAAATGTACAAGCAAAGTTAGATCAATGCATCTGAAAATCTGATGGAGGGCTGGGCTGTTCGCGAACTTAGGAGTCATCTGGGATTGAGTGAAGTCATGGAAGAGAATGAATTGTAGCAGGGAGTGGGGAATGGGCTTGCAAGTAAGAATGACCAGAGAGGCAGGTGGAAAACCGGTGGAAAAGAGAACTTCAAACAGGGTAGACTGTGCCCAATGCTAAGGAGAAATCTAGTTAGAAAATGCTGAGAAATACACATAGGATTTAGTGACCAGAGGTGATTGGGACTTCAGAAGGAGTAATTTCAGTGGGGTTATGGGAACAGAAGCCAATTTTGAACACTAGAGGAGTGCGTTCGAGGCAAGAAAATAATAGAGACCATGAGTACAGATTGATTTTTTTTTTTTTTTTTTTTTTTAGGAGTTGAGCTCAAAGGAGGAGGGAGTTAGAAAGAGCTGCCAGAGGTATGTAGGATCCAGGGATATAGCTCTAGATTTAAATAGCTATGTACTTGCATATTTAGATATGAAAAAGAAGGCATAGCTGCTTGCTTAAAGTTCCTGCAACGTTGGGTGGGATGGAGCCCAAGTGAAGATAGAAGCAGTAAGCATGGATGGATGCAGGTGCGGGCAGCTGTGGAGGTTTGGAGTGGGTTGGTAAGTGATACCATTCTGATAATTTCTGTTTTCTCTGTGAAGTAGGAGGCAAAAGTCATTCCCAGATGGAGGAAGTATAATCAGCTTGCTGAGTTAAATCAGTTCTCCAGCTGTGTTTGGCAGCTACCACTACAAGCATGGAACAGGCTGCGAGGGTGGGTTCATCCAGGGTTGAGGTTTTATTCTGTGTGTATAATGAAAGAACAAGGAACATGAAGGTTGAGGGTATTAGCAAAGGAGGAATGATTTCAGCTGGGTTTCAGGGCGTGAAGGTAGGTTAGGGCAGATGGAGAATGACCTGACAGTGGTGAGGACAATACATGGAGGTGGTGGGAATAGTTGAGAGACTAGCTCTGAGTGCTTCTCTGACTGAAGCGTACAATATGAATCAACTGAGGATCGTAGAAAAATGCAGATTCTAATTTAGCAGATCGAGTCTGGGGCCTCAGACTGTGTTTCTAACAAGCTGTTCCTAAGTAGAAATCAAAAGGTTGTGGGCAATGGGATGCCTGAATTAGAGATCCTACAAATGGTTTAAAGCAATAACTGACACGGTCCAGGGTATGACAGGAAGGTCCAAGAATAAGGGAGCCTCCTGATTATCAAGTCTGTCAGGATGCACAATTCCTGATGCCCACACTGATTATTACCAGCAGTTTGCTAAGCTCCTTATGTACATTGCCTTGTTTAATACTTATGACAACCTCCAGTGAAGTGTATGTTATGATGCCTTATTTTTCAGGTGAGGAAAGTGAGGAATAGAGAAGCCTTTCCCCAAACCATCCATGCTTGAGAATGATGGAGCCAGAATCAAACTGGGGCAGTGCATCTTCGGTGCCTGGGGCTCTGTGCAATCAGATTCTACCTTGTCCTGATGACAGAAGGCGGTGGGTCTATGGAGGGATTGTGAGCCAGGTAGTTGCATCCTGGACACATAAAGTTCATTGTGTCCAGGAGAGAGCTAGTCATAGTGCTAGGCTTTTTCCATCTCGTTTAATCCTCACAACCATTCTATAGAGTCTGTTTTGTACCCATTTTATAGGTAGGAAAAATAAGATTCAGAGAAGTTAGGTAGTTGATGGGTGGGAGAGGTGGCAGGTAAATTTAGATTGGTCTGGGTTCAAAGCCCATCTTCCCTTATATTAAGTTTTACTATATCATCACACAAAATGGAAATTCTCTTCTAATTCTTAGAAAGATTATAGTTACCATGGAAATCAACTTCTTGCTCTGACTTAATCCACATCCTGGAGATGATGTGTTGTGAACAAGTCTGAGAGCAGTAGATTGGATTCCTGGACTTGGCTCTCTTTCTTTCTTCTTTTTTTTTTTTTTGGGACAGTCACCCTTGGTAGAGTACTGTGGCATCACAGCTCACAGCAACCTCTAACTTTTGGGCTTAAGAGATTCTCTTGCCTCAGCCTCCCAAGAAGCTAGGACTACAGTTTCCTGCCATAATGCCCAGCTATCTTTTGTTGCAGTTGTCATTGTTTAACAGGCTCTGGGAAGGGTTCAATCCTGCCTAGCTTGGTGTATGTGGCTGGTTCCCTACCTACTGAGGTACTAGTGCTGTCCATTGGCTTTCTTTCTAACTAGTATACATACATCTCTGTAGGTCTCAGTTTTATATCCCTATAGATCACTTTCAGAACTATATTCTATAGTATGAGAATAATTGTAATGGTTCCTTTTATATTAGTATCTATAGTAGCTTGGCACTTGATAGGTTATCTGTAATTCTTATACTAGGGTCTAATTGTCTCCAATTTAGAAATGAAGAAACTATAGCCTGGAGATTTCAAGTCACCTAGTACCCCATAAGGTCACAAAATGGAAATGCTAGGATTTTTTTCTGAATTTAGTCTGATTTTAAAGGTCATGTTCTTGTCATCTGCCACACTGCCTCAACCTCATGCTGAACCTCTCAGTGGATTGTGCTTACAGATGTCTATGGTATCATAGGCCAATGTTTATCAAACTACAAAACCTGAACCCATCGCCTCAGCGCCCATATCTCAGTGACTAGGGCTTCCCCCACATACACTGGGGCTGGCAGGTTCGAACCTGGCCCGGGCCTGCTAAACAATGGTGACAACTACAACAAAAAAATAGACAGGCATTGGGGCGAACGCCTGTAATCTCAGCTTCTTGGGAGGTTTAGGCAAGAGAATCATTTAAGCCCGAGAGTTTGAGGTTGGTGTGAGCTGTGAGGCCATGGCACTCTACCGAGGTGACATAGTGAGACTGTGTCTCAAAAAAAAAAAAAAAAGACTAGACCCATAATGAACAATATTTTTATATTGGTACTGAGAAGTTTGTAGACATGTGCACACACACTTGCATACAAATACCAAATGTATATAAAAGTATCAATCAAAATGCAGTTCATAAAACAGTACTTACATTTTCTACTTGTAATACCTTGACTTTCCTTTCTGCTGCAGTTTATTTTATTTTATTAATATACTTACTCAACTCTACTGAACTGATTCAACTACCACCTAGCAATGGATTTTAGCCCTCAGTTTGAAAAACATTGCCATAAATGATGGCTGTACCTGGGTTTCTTGATATAATCACTCCAAATCTTCTGTTTTTCTTCTCTCCCTATTTCTTGTCACTAAATTCAATGAAGACTATTTCTTTCCCTAATTATTTATTTAATGGCATTAAACCTAAACCAAGCCCCCCCCCCTCTGTGCACAGCCGTATTTTTACAAAGTAGGAGACTATTTTATAAATTTAAAATGTGTGTGTGTGTTTTTTCCGTTTGATGAAAATACTAATATGGCAAAAGGAAAGGAGAAAGGAAATGTCATTTTCGCCTCTGTGGCTTGAGAAGATGAGAATATAGGCCAGGAAACATGATATGGGTTGGTGAGAGACTGCAGCTATAGACTTAAAATTCAAAGCAAGCGACACTTCTTATTCCAACTCTACCACTTAGCCAGTAGCTAGCTGCTATTATTACACTTGTCAGAGGACATACGTTTATTTGAGTACTTCATGTGCCAGGCGCAACTGAGTATTTAGCCTGAGTTAGTAGGTGAGATTCTTGTCTCCCTGTGTTTATAGTTACAGGTGAGGAAACTGAGCCATAGGAAGCTGTGTCATCTGCCCAGGGTTACGTGGCTAGTCGTGAGTGATCCCGTGCTGTGACACCCAATCCCTGGGCCATGGCCAGTACCAGTCCTTAGTTTGTTAGGAATGGGACCACACAGCAGGAAGTGAAGTGCCAGCGAAGGAAGCCTCCTCTGTATTTACGGCCACTCCCCTTTGCCCACATCGCCCTCTGAGGTCTGCGTCCTGTCTGATCAGGGACAGTGTTAGATTCTCCTAGGCGTGTGAACCCTACTGTAAAGTGTGCATGTAGGGATCTGGGTTGCATGCTCCTTATGAGACTTTAGCCCCTCTCCTCCCCTGCTGTGGAAATAATTGTCTTTTATGAAACTTGGCCCCTGGTGCCAAAAAGGTTGGGGCTCTGCCTGGGAGCCAGTGCCCCTTGTCTCCAAGCCATAGCTGTCACTTGTGTCTTCTTTTGAATAAGTCTATGTGGTCTTTATTGGCTGTCAGGCTCAGGACAGGGACTTGTGCCCCATAAGTTTTGGATCTTGAAGAGAAATCATGCTGGGGTAAAAGATGACTGGAGTCGATTCATCCCACAGGGGCAGCCAGAAGGGACTCCTCTTTAGTTCCTGTTTCTCCCTTTTGTTCAGTTGATTTGGTTTCTGTCTGTACTGAGCTCTGGTGCTTCTTAGGATTATGAAAGCTACTCCATTTCCTTTAAATACATTTATTTTTGCTTAAAATTACGTTAATTGAAATAAAGAAGGAGCCCTAATGGGTGAACAGGAATCTTTTAACCTTTCCTACTCTGTTTTATCGTCTGTAAAATAAATGGAAAAGGTGCACTCACCCCTAGATTCCTCTTAGCTCTGTGCCTTTTAGCTAGAATTGAGTTGCAGTATTCTCGCATAGACTTGTTCAAGAAGAGGCTAGCAGGCCCTGTGCCAGTGAAGCCGAAGTTTTGATAATTAATCAAATTGGTTAATATGAGCTTTATAGTCATGTTGCATTTTTTCTGTACCCCTTGCATGACTGTGACTCTACTGTTTGCGAATTTATTTAAAATCCAAACATGACTATGATGACCAGACAAGGCCTCTTATCATGCAGGCCCATGCAGAATTGTGAGGCCCCTGTTCACTGCTCACCCGGTACTGACAGGCCAGGGCAGCAACCTGCCACATGTGAGTGCCTTCACGGGAAACCTTTCCAGGCTGTCTGGAACTGGAACTAAGGATTTGACTTTTCTTCACCCGTAGCCTAAGAGGTGGCCCCATTCTAAGAATCATGGTCATGCCACCACTTAAAGAAGGCACAGTTGTGTTTGTGTGTTGCTGCTAAAATGCTGTCATTAAAAATGGGATGTCTTTACTCCGCCTTTAAAATATATTCTTCTAAAAGAATCAGTGTGGCAGATTCCAGAATTTTGTATCAACTTGTGCTTTGAAGAGAGGATCTGAGATGTAGTGGCCCCTGTGTTTACCTGTGGGGAAATATTAGACATGTATGTTTCTTTCACGCTTCAATAACACCTTACCCTTGTGATAGTGGGACTGTGCCAAGAATGAAGCTATCTCCGTGTCTGATAAATGATTTGTAAACATTCCATTTTTTTGTACTGTGAAAAAAAATGACTTAGGTGAAAAGAAATGGATTTGCATAGCTGTTAAGAGTATAAAGATGTCCCCTGAAATTAGACATCAGAAAAGGAAACCAAACTCAGGGGCTTCTTGCTCCCCTACAGATGGAGCATGTGTCATTCCAAGGAGCAGGGTCCCACGGAGGAATTAATTCTTAGCAGATATTTACTGGGGACTTGTCATTCCTAGAACTCCATACAAACCGAAGAGTGTGGGTGGGGTGGAGTCTTAGAACTGCGAGTATCCCAGGGAGTGTATAAGTCAAGGACCCAGAGTACGGGAAGGTAACCTCTCTTGTTAGTTTAACACAATTATGGACATATTTTAATTTTATTATAATGTCAAAACATAAATGTATAATAATGACAGGCACTATGTAACACTTCCTTGTGCAAGCACAGTTCTGAGCACTTTAGTTATAGTAACTCATTTGTCTCCCAGCACCCTGTAGTGTGACTACTATATGTCTTATTCCCCTTAATTTAAAGAGGAAGAAACTGAAGGACAGAGAAGATTTAGTAGTTTGCTCTGAGGTACATAGATACTAAATAGTGAAGTTTGGGTTCAAACCCAGGCAGGCTGACCTCACAATTAGTCCTCTAAACCACTAGGCCAGGGGTTGACAATGTGTTCTATAAATATTTTCAGCTTTGTGAGTCAGAAAATCTCTGTTATTTGAAAGGAGCCACAGATAATACATTATACAAATGGATGTGGCTGTGTTTCAATAAAACTTTATTTATAAAACTACTAGGGGGAAGGGTGCTACCTCTGGGGCAGGATTGTAACTTTCAACTAGACTGTACCACCTCACCAGGGCACACCTATTAATAATAGTATATCCTACAGCTGCCTGTGAAGTATGATGTTCCAATTTTAAAAATAATTTGAGGCCAGGAATTGCACTAAAACAATATGTTTTTGGTTTTCCTTTTAGGTAGTGTCCTGCTTTGGCTAGAGAGGATGGTGGTCATCATAGCTTTGTATAGTGTTAGGAAGCTCAGAACCAGGGGAGAGATTTACTCCCCTTCAGCTTTCTGGGTGACCTTGCCTAACCAAGTCTGTCTCTTAGCTTTTGTCACTCATAACTCCCCACAGTGGCGATAGGAGGCTTATTACCTGCCTGTCTCCCTCACCTAGGTTTCCGTCTTGGATTAATGAGGTCTTATTGGTAATGCACTTGGAGCTGAGACTTCAGAAGAGAGGGAAAGTATTAAATGACATTCAGCATTTAGTTTGCTTGCAAATGAGAGAACACTTGAGGGGTGTAAGGCCATTTGTTGACTGTTCGGCACATAGAGCCCAATTTTAAAAGAAAGGCATGAGAAAAGGTGGATTTAGAGGCATGAATTTATGGATTGCCTGCACAGCAGTAGGTTTTAGACAATCGAGTTATTTAAGATGGTGAAACAGGTATTTATTTCAGTTTTTAATAAGCATGCAGTAAGATGGTTCCATAGCTGACATCGTTATATAATATATCACCTCCATAAGAATATTTAAGCTTCTGTGCTAAACTGTGAGTCTTAACAGTAAGGAGGATTGTAATAAATGTTTCCAAGTGCAATTTTGAAGTTAAAAAGTTGAACTAAGAAGCCTCAGAGGGAACTTGGCTGCTGCTTGCATTTCAATGAGAGAGAGAAGAAATTCATTATAGAGGTTGAAAATGTGGTTTGCATGCTAAGGCCTTAGTGGAAGAACGGGCCTTCCTCGGGGAGGTGCTAGGGAAGTTATAGCTTGCCCTTTGTGGTTAAGTTTCCTTGACTAAGCACATATACTCCCTCTAATGCCCCCTAGTTTTTTTTTTTAGCTTTGTAAGAAAATTCTCCTACAAGGTCAAAGATGTGAATAGAAAATTTCAGGCTAGGAGAAGCCTCAATATCTTTGTGGTTTTGTTGTTTGTTTTGTTCTGTTGACAGAAACAATTATTTAAAAATCCAGTAGGTATAATTACTTATACTTAATTTTACTTTAGGAATCTAAATCTAAGAGGCTATTAATACTTAAGTTGTACTAAGAGCTGATATTTAGCAAAGACTTGCTAGGTGCTGAGCTAGGGCTTTGTCTGCAGTTGGATTTTACTTCATCTTCACAACAGGAACAGCAGAGGAACATCTTGTCTGGAACCTCTTGTATGAGGTGTTTCAGGGGTGTAAGCGCTCAATCGTAACTTTGTTACCTCTACATCTCTAGAGGTTAACTAATCTTATCAGCTTTATGCAGACAGAAAGTGGCAGAGTCAGAATTTGAATCTAAGTCTTTCTGATTCCAAAATTCAAACAGTAAGTTGATAACTGTCCTGGATTCCTGGATACAGGATTCTCAGCACTAAAACGTTTCTTGTCTTGAGAGAACAGGAAGAATTGGTCACTCTATAATTAAGATGCTTCCACCACAGCTCTATTGAGGGTGACAAAGTGAGACTGTGTCTCCTAAATAAATAAATAATAAATAAGATGCTTCTTACGCCAGCCACCCAGGAGGTACTCATTATCAAGAAACATTACCTCTGGTAAATCAGAGAGGAGTTTTTCTCTGCAATTGCCCCTCCCCAATCCTGCTAGAAGCCATACATATGTGATGTAAATCCTCTGAGACTATAAATCCTACCTAGGGCAGGTTTGTAGCCAAACTAGGAACCTGGGAGATTGAGTTCATTAGGATTCCAGGTATAAATGTAGCCCCATGTATTGGCTCAATTGTTGTTGTTAGGGCAAGAGGCACAGTTCTGCTTGGAACAGTAGTATTTATAGTTTTCACTAATGCTTCGACATAGTGCTACACTATTGTGCTTACAAGTGAACAGTCTTAGGAAAGACTGGGTCAACTTTGGATGGTTTCCTCCATTCTCCCTATCCGTTTTCATTCCCATGTCCCTAGAGATTCTAGCTGACCATCAGAAATGGGGACCAACCATCACAGAGCTTTGTGGCTTATTGGCCTTTCTACAAATCCAGGGCTCCTTCCCAGATAGATCTCTCTTCAAACAGACTATTTTGGTCCCTCCTTACCTCCCTTCCTCTCTTCCTTCACATTTATTTTGAGACAAAGTCTCACTCTGTCACCAGCCTTGGTAGGGTGCTATGGCATCATAGCTCACAGCAACCTCAAACTCTTGGGCTCAAGTGATCTAGAGTAGCTGGTAGTAGAGGTGCCCACCACAATACCAGGCTATTTTTAGAGACCCCGTCTTTCTCTTACTCGGTGTGATCTTGAACTCCTGAGCTCAGGCAGTCTGTCCGCCTTGGCCTCCCAGAGTGCTAGGATTACAGGTGTGAGCCATTGGGTCTGGCCTGGTCCATCTTTTGAAGGTTACCGCATACTAATGCTGCCTTTGAGATATTTCTTTAAAAATGAGTTGACACATGGGGCCATAGACTCTGAACCCTATTAGTGCCAGAGGGAAGACAGAAAGTGCCATTAGAAACTCATATATCTATATATGATCAAAATGTTCACCTTTAATCAAAAGGTGAATCATATGAACACTATATTTTTCCCTCTTTTTTTTTTTTTTTTTTGGTAGAGACAGAGTCTCACTTTATCGCCCTCAGTAGAGTGCTGTAGCGTCACACAGCTCACAGCAACCTCCAGCTCCTGGGCTTAGGCGATTCTTTGCCTCAGCCTCCTGAGAAGCTGGGACTACAGGCGACCGCCACAACGCCCAGCTATTTTTCTGTTTTGCAGTTCAGCCAAGGCCAGGTTTGAACCTGCCACCTTCGTATATGGGGCTGGCGCCCTACTCAATGAAGCACTTCCCTGTTTTTGTTGGTTTTTTTTTTTTTTTTTGCAGTTTTTGGCAGGGGCTGGGTTTGAACCCACTACGTCTGGCATATGGTGCCGGCGCCCTACTCTTTTGAGTCACAGGCGCCGCACCCCTCTTTTTGTTTTAAATGTACTAACCTTAGTTAATGCTGTGTCAGCGGTCCCTATAAATCCTCTCTGGTGGCAGTTATGGAGAGGGCAGGTCAAGAGAAGACAAACAGGTCATCTGATCTTCCTGGCTGACTGTGGGAGAGTTACTCCCCAAAGTGCAACAATTGTCAAAGGATGGACTGGCCAGCTGGTGCTTTATGCTAGTGATGGCTGCTGTATTTCAGTTGTTTGGGGTGCCTATTTTGAGATTAGCTTTTAAGACTTGTTAATTAGATTTACACAGGAGACCTTGTAATCACTTTAATTACCGATGTGCTTATTGTGTAATGACGCCAAAAATTGTCTCATCATTTGTAGTTCATTTTTGTTGAAATTTCTCTGTGACTGTGTTACAAATGAAATACCCTTCCAGAATACAGTATTTCTTCAGTGACTGGGTATCTAGTGTTTTCCAAAAGGCATTAAAAGAAAACACGATTCCCATAGAGAAAGGACTGGGAATGGAGGACAGAGTGAAGGCAGGGGAGGGAGAAGAGATGATGGCACAAGACGGGGTAGGGATATTAGGATACTGGCTGTGACGGCAGAGAGGGGTCAGAAGAAGGATGGGGAGCCAGTGAGGAGAGACACAGACTGAGAGGTGTGTGTGGAGAATCATGTAGACGATACACAATAGAGATGGGGAAAGAGAGCGAATGAGAGAGCGGGTGTGCATGTGTGGAGTAGTAGGGCAGCAGGTCAGAGAGCGTGTGCACGTGTGTGGAGTAGTAGGGCAGCGGGTGAGAGAGCGTGTGCGCATGTGCAGAGTAGTAGGGCAGCAGGTCAGAGAGCGTGTGCACGTGTGTGGAGTAGTAGGGCAGC
>CAUYON010063726.1:0-19349 GCA_963573935.1 Arctocebus calabarensis
TGGTCATTTGGTCTTTGAATTCCTTGACTTCTTGAGACAATTTTTGAAATGCTCCCAGAATTTCTAATTCCAATTTTTCCTCTATTTTATTGATCTTGTTTGCAATCCAAATTCTGAATTCGATTTCTGACATCTCAACCATCTGTTTATGCATAGGATCATCATTTGTGTCCACCAAATTGTTCCTTGGGGGGGGTGATCTACTCTTGTTGTTTATGTTTCCAGAGCTTTTCTGCTGATTCCACCCCATATTTATTTTGCACCGTTTGGCTGGGTGAGTAGGTAAAGATAAATTGGGTTGGGGGTTCTAGGAGTAGTGATTGACCAGCCCTTTGCCTGTAAGCTGGGACTGGTGTTTGTACCTTTTCCCCTGGAGTTTTGCCAACCTGCACTTTGCTACTGCCTGTGAAACTGGGGGCCTTCTTGATGTGGTGGGGTTAAGTGGCTCTGTCTTATTTTCAGCTGGTTTCTGTCTTATCCTAGAGAATAGGTTATTCTGTGTTGGAATCTGAGCTGTGAAGAAATACCAGCAGTTAGGTCACCACACTCCCCACAAAAATTCCACAATAATTGGAAAAGGGAAATCAAACCTTTCCTCTATCACACACCCAGTGTACCACGTTGGAACGTTTTTGGGTGATTGGGCCAGTTGAAGAGGTCCCAATCAATTGTCCCAGCCAGTACCAACCTCAAATCAAAGAGTTGAAAAGTCTGTGGTGACTAGACAGCAGAAGTCTGCTGGCAGCTTTAGTATAACTTGCTCCAGGGTTCTGTGAGCTCAGGAGGGCCCCCCCCCCAGCCAGTAAATTAGCCTGGGAAGGTTGATGCCTCCTTCCCTGCCTTGCCCCTCTGTCACACCCAGTCTCTGGTAACCCTGCAGGGCTGTGATCCAGTACCCTCCAATGAGCACATGCTCTAGAGGTTTTCACCTGCCTAGTTCACAAGGGACTCTGTGGCTCCTCAGCCAGTATACCAGTTATGTCAGTGTTGGCAGGGGGGAGGTGAGGCCTGACAACATGGGTACTTGATAGGGGCTGGGGTGATTCACTCAGTTCCAGCCCTGTCCCTGATTGATGTTGCTGATAGAACAGAACAAGTTCACAGAATTTCTGCCCTGTGGAAGAGACGCTGGGCTGCTAATAGTCCTGACTCAGTCTGTGCACCTCAGCCCTTTGTCTCAGCTGTCATTTCCTGAGGGCCAGGTGTGGCTGAAATTTAGCAAAACTTTCTCAGTGCATATATTCTAATCCCCTCGCTCCACCCCAGCGATCTGGGTACCGCCTCAGGCATATCTTCACTCCCGAATCCTGCCCCTCTGCTGCAGGACCGCTCTGCCTCCTGAGAAGCCAGCTTCCCCTGGCTGCCCAGAGAGAGTGGGCGTGTCTCCTCAAAACATCTCCAGGGGTGCGAGGCCCACAGCCATCACTCCCGCTGCTGCTTGGTACCTCAGGGGATCGCCTCTCCAATTCGGCCTCCTCTCTGCTCTCTTTCCTCTCACCACTCCCGAACCGGGAAAATAGCACAGATCAGCAACAGCCCGCGCCCTGTCCACACCCCTCAAGAAAATGTACAAGAATCTGGACTCCACGGGGTCAGGCCTCCAGACCTCAGGGTGAGAGTGGAAAGGAGTGCTGGGAGTTCAAACTTGCAGGTAGAGAACATATACAGTTTTATACAGTTTTATGCCTGGCACCCTAGTAGGGGAAGGAGGTCCGATTTTTAGAGGGTCTCTCCCGTTGGGTAAAGTGGGAGGACATCTGAACTCTGCTTGCTTGTTTGTATGGAGGTATGGAGTATGCTGCGAGCAGATCTCATGCGGGGAGGGGACTCCCTTCTGCTTGGCGATGTGTTCTGTACCTTTTATTTGTATCCTTGGGGTCGCAGGTCACTCCAGCAGGGTTGATGTGCATTCTTCGACCTTCTCTTTTGGCTCAGTTCCAAACTGTTGGCTTTCTTGCTAAATTTCTGTCCTTTAACTCTCTTTCTGGATGGGAGCATCTGTGGAAAGCTGGCTACAGACCGCCATCTTGGCTCCTCCCCCCTGAACTTTCTTAAATCTATAAGGAGAACAGAAAGCCTTTGACCAATCATCTGTCTCAATTTATAGTAGAGAAAATATATTTGCGTTTACATCTCAAACCAGAAATATGAAAGAGGATATATTTCTGCCCCCAGGTAGTTAGAGCTTAACACAGAAATAAATTCCAGCTAAGAAAAAATTAGAGAGAAAAAGAGGAGGAGGAAGAAACCAAGGAGCTTGAGGGAAAGGGTTTCTGATCCACAATACTCTGATACCTGCTGTCGTTTAAAGTATCATTGATTTATAATTTTTCTCTGTTCCAACATCTTATGATCCTTTTCTCATATCTCCTGCAACTAGAACCACATTCATAGCAAACATTTCATAGAAACAGATTGACTAGGGGTAAGCCCCTGCGTAGAGTGGACGCATTCAAAAAAGCTGTTTCATATAGAAACAAGCTGTTCAAACACACGCATTTTAAAGTGACCTTTAGTTTTTTATTTGTTAACATTTCTCTTCTCTGGAAGCCCTTTCTGAGCAGGGCTCTTGCTCATCTTTCTTACAACCTCGCTTTGCCTAAAGTAGGTACTGAATACAACTTAGTTTCTAGGACTGTGCTGTCCAGTAAAACGTTCTGCAAGGATATTCTGTATCCTGCTATCAGCAGGAGAGTTACTGGCCACATGAAGCTCTGGAGTTACTTGAAAGGTGGCTAGTGTAACTGAAGAAATGAATTTTTAATTTTAATTAAAATTTAAACAAGGCTAATGACTATGGTAGTAAACAACACATTTCTGTAATAGGAGGTGACTGGTGTCTCGTCTTAACATGTCAGAACCCAAGCTCTGTGTCTCAGCTGCGACCTTCTCCAATTTCCTCCCTCTCCCCATCTCAGCACATGAGAACTCTTAAACTTTTAATTGATTAGGTTCAAAAAATCATCTTTGGCTCTTTTCCTGCTCTGCTACCTTACAACTCAATCCATTAGCAAATCCTGTCTGTACTCCCTGCAGAATATACTCAGAATTTCATTTCTTCTCTCCACAACCACTGTCAGCCACCACCATTTCTCCCCTACATACTTTTTCAGTGGCTTTCACCTCATCTCCCCGCTGGACCTTGCCCCGTCCAGCCTCAACAGATTTCTTTTAAAGTAATCCTTTTAAAATATGTTGCAGCATGTTGCTTCTCTGCTCAAAACACTCCAGTGGTTTTCTGACTGAGAAAATTCCAAAGGCCGTACAGTGGTCTTCGGGGCCCTGGGGGAATCTCCACTTTCCCATCACCAGCTGTCCTCATGTCATACGGCTTCCATTGGTCGTGCCCTCTCAGACAGACCTGCTGCACTCCCCCTCAGTGTCCACAGGGCTTCTCTCCGATGATAATACTCCTCAGCCCAGTGTCTTGTGATTTACCCCCTTGGGTCTCTTCAATGTGACCTTAGCATAGAGCCCCTCCCTTGTGCAGCACACACACTTCCTTTCTCACACTTTCTTTGACATCACTTAACTCATCTTACATATCACCAGTAAGCCACAATCCTTTATCCACTTTGCAAAATACAAAATTCTGAAAACTTAAAAGTTTATTATACTCCATTTGTTAGCAATACCTGGTGTGGCTTAAACTTAACTTGGTGATAAAAACCGATCAAATTTGATGTGAGGTTGTTGTAGTCTATATTTATCCCATTCAGTATGAACATTGATACTATACTTTGAAAATTTTTAAACATGTGATTACAAAACCTTCAGAACAGTACCATACTGCCTTTCAAAACTCTAAAAATTTCTGGAGTTTTAGAATCCAGATATTTGTCCCATTGACTTAAAGCTATTGGATAAAAGACAGTAGACCTCCATTCATTCATTCGTGTATTGTCTGTACTGTTCATCACTTACTCCCATAGCTTAAAGTCTTTAAGCTTAAAGTATGCAGAATCGTGTGAGAACTTGAGCTTTTTATACTTACAGGACTTCTCAAACCAACTGGAAGTCCAACAGTTCATCCAGTGCTGAAACTATCTGCCTGGAGCTCCCACAAGTTAAAGAGCTCAGTTTTACAAGGCGTGTTACCTCAGATGACAGTTATAGGTCCAGGCCACCCATACTTCTGACCAACCAGCTATAAGTTGGGGGTCCCCCACAATGTTTTTTTATGTACCTATAGATGAGCTTTAAAAATTATACACATTGAAGTTTGAAGTCTCATTTTTCATTTGTTGCATTGAGGATTTTCCATGTCATTTTACCTCGTCCCTCACAGCAGTCTCAGTGGTGGTGTCATCAGTTTACATGTGACCAAACTGAGGCACAGAGGTGTTCCAGAACTTGCCCAACCAGCCTCTAATCAGGGAACTGGGATCCAAACCAGTGGTCTGATCCAAAAACTCTGCCTTTAACTGCTATTATATTATGTTGGTTATGCCTCCTGTAATCTCAATGGGCAATTATTAGAAGAGATCAATATAATTACTGATTGAATTACATTGAAACAAGAAATAAAAATCCTTACTAGTAAAATATTCTGCTTTTTTAGCATTATATTTAGCACCATTTACAATTTTGATGTTTATAACAGACTAATCATCTTTAATCCTAAGTACCTTCTATATTTTCCACATCTATGAAAGATTATTTTTCTTTTTTTTTCTTTTTTTATTTTTTGGACACAAGGCCTCACTGTTTTGCCCAGGCTAGAGTGCGGTGGTTATGATCCCAGCTCACTCAACCTCCAGCTAGAGTCAAACAATCCCCTTGCCTCAGCCTGCCAAGTAGCTGGAACCATAAGCATGCATCACCATGCCTCCACTAATTTTTAATTTTTTCTTTTTACATAGGCAGGGTCTTGCTGTATTGCTTAGGCTGATCTTCAATGCCTGGTCTTAAAGTGATCTTCCCTTCCCACCTCCCAAGCCTCCATGCTCAACCTGTACACCTGATTATTTTAATGAATGGGAATGTTTGTAATTCATAGGATGCATTACTCAGATTCGGTTAAATTCCTCTGCCTTAGCAAACAGTTCCCCAGGCCTTCCTGGTTTGCAGTGATAATCATTGCCTATTATTTTGGCTAATATTATTTATATAAAGTAACTAGCACAATATCTAGCAAATCACTGTTTTTATTATTTTTATTATTGCTGATATGTCCAGAAACCTAAAGATATGTTAGCCTTAAATGCATAAGAAATTAGTACCATCTCTCTGTCATGTCCTTTGAATGACCTTCAGTATTCATCTTTGGCATGAGAAGGATGTGATACTGAAGAAAAAAAATCAAGCATTGGTTAAAATTAAAACTTATAAAGAGGTTGGTGATCAAAGTGTTTAGTAGAATCTTTATTTCTAACTTATATTTGGTGTTCACTGTATATTTGTTGACTAAATAATAAAATGTAACTTTTAAATCATGATTTTGTTTTATGACTCTAAAGAAAAATTCCCTAAAATTGTAAAAATGGTTGCAGTTTTCAAAAATAGTTGAAATGAAGGCATAAAAATTCTGGGGGATCCATATTTGAAGATTTTAGTTTTGGTATATGTTTTCAAAATTTTTATATACCACATAGTCACATATTCCACTGTAAGTTAGGTGAAAATAAGAGATGTTAATCATGTTTTCTTTGAATTTATGTCAGTTGTCCAGTAAGATTCCATTAGTGCATTAGAATCTGTATGTAATTTTCCCCAGTATCTGAAGTTAATGATTTGGGGGATTAGTCTCAATTGCTTCAACTGTTTAAAATTAAATAATAATTTATTTACTATTACTAAATTGGATCACAACTGTTTGACAACAACACACAGTCCTACATAGCCAAAACAGCTTAAGCTATAAATGACGTAGGTTGGCAGGTAAGTAGATAGATAGACAGATAATACTTTTAAGTCTTTGTCAAGGTCATATTCAAGGTAGAGCTAAAAGTAACCACTTAATAAAATAACATAAAAGGAATTTTGCAGGAAGAATCTGAATATGTCTAAATGAAATAGTATCTATAGGGCCTTGCCAAGTATGAGTATTTAAAACAGTGATTATAGGATTTAATTATTATACATATAAAGTATTTACAAAGCAGTCTATAATCAAATCACATATAGTCATTTACCTTTCTCAAGAAATTTTTTTTTTTTTTTTTTTTTTTGAGACAGAATTTCACTATGTCACTCTAGTTAGAATGCCTTGGCGTCACAGCTTACAGCAACCTCAAACTCTTGGGCTCAAGTGATTCTCTTGCCTCAGCCTCCCAAGTAGCTGGGACTACAGGTGCCCACCACAACTGGCTATTTTTTTTTTTAGACAGAGTCTTACTTTATCGCCCTTAGTAGAGTGCTGTGGTGTCACAGCTCACAGCAACCTCCAGCTTTTGGGCTTAGGCAGTTCTCTTGCCTCAGCCTCCCAAGTAGCTGGGACTATGGGTACCTGCCACAACGCCTGGCTAGTTTTTGTTGTTGTTGTTGCAGTTTGGCCGGGGCCAGGTTCAAATCCTCCACCCTCGGTATATGGGGCTAGCACCCTACTCACCAAGCCACAGGTGCCACCTATGCCCAGCTATTTTTTGTTGTCATTGTCAATGTTGGTTAGCTGGCCCAGGCTGGGTTCGAACCTGCCAGCTTCAGTGTATGTGGCTGGAGTCGTAACCACTGTGCTACAGGTGCCGAGTTAAAACTTTTTTTATATTGCTGGATTTTTTTCGTTTTGAATAATCTTTTTTTCAATTTTGTTTTGTTGATTTCTGAATAACCTTCTACCAAGACATTCTCAGAGGGCAGCACCACCATTAACATTGGAGAATCAGCTTTATATTTAATGAAGACTAAATTAGGGTCTTTAAACGTTTTAATTTAGCTCATATAATATAATGATACAGTTTTCATTTTAAAGATGTTTCCTCGGCCTGGTAGAACTGGAGGGAACTCTTCCGTGTAGTCTAACCCGTCACATTGCTGAAGAAGGAGTGATGTATGTCTGCCGCCTAGCTCATGGTGGCAGAACCAGGAACACAAGGTGCTGTGATCTTTGACGCAGTCTGCGTGCCTGGACAGTTTCAACCTTGCAGATGTGTCATGAGGTTTTTCTTCCGACAGTTATAATTTTTAACCTGAAAAATCACAGGAAACATTTTTTTTATTCTGAAAAGCCAATCCAGTATGCTTTCTTTTTCATTCCCCTTGTTTGCCTGGGTATTTTTATAGTAATAGCTAGTATTTATATAGCACCTTTCACTTTTACAAAACACCATTACATTTTATGTTCTCTTTTGACTTTCAGAACAACCTTGTCAGGTAAGGAAAGACTATTCTTACCATGCAGATGAGGAGGCCGAGGCTTAAAGAAACTGAACAATCTGTGCAACCCATTCACGTACAGTAGGAGCCAAAGCCTAACTAAAGCACAAGCCTTTCTTCTCCAGAGCCCTTGTTCCTTCTACTCTGTCCATCTTTATATAGTTGGAAGTTGGAGGTTGCTTTTTCAAAGTCAGATTATCATCATGACACATCACTAATTTAAGGAAAGTCTCTGGTCAGCCTTTATGTTATGCAAATAGCCATGTCTTACATTACTAATGGCTGCCATGTATTAAATGCCTACTATGGGCCGGGTAATGTGGTGGGTGTTTTTTGACCCTTGGAATTTGCTGGATGTTTCAGAAGTGAAGTTACTCTATTTCTCTAGTAAGAAATTTACCAGGGATTAAAACTTCAATCGGCTTGCCTCCAAAGACTTGAGTTTCAGCTGCACCCAAAATTCAGGTTTCCTTGAACAAGATACCCATATGCTTACAGCAAATCATTCTTTGTGCTACTTCTGAATCGCATGCAGAGGTTTTTGTATTTACATATCCGTATCTCCGTTTATTGGAGCAGTAATGGTTCAGAAGCTTATGAAATTTAAAAAAGAAGACAGGAAAGAAAAATGTATGTGTATATGTGTGTGTGTGTGTGTGTGTGTGTGTGTGTGTGTGTGTACACACACCAATATAAATGCCACGCGGCTGGGTCAGTTTGTTTTCTTTGCAATAACACTAACTACTAATGTATACTTTTTACAAAATCAAGATAATCCTTCTCCCACCTTAATTGGAAATATGTAGGAAGATTTTTTTCAAACATAAGACGTTACATTGTCTTTTGAAATTTTATCTTCCATAATTATTAGATAGGTTCAGTATAGTTTTTAAATTTAAATGTGATTTTATCCTGTTTTTATAAATAATATTTCACTTGGGATTTATTTATTTTGGTTTTTAAAAGAATCGTTAAAACTAGTACTATGAAAACTGATCATTTAGAGGCCTTATCTTCCGGCCCCTCTCATTATATGACATCATTTTGAAGAATCGTCTTCCTTGAGGTGATTTTTTTCTTGCCGTCAGTGTTCAGGGAGGTAACGCTGTGTGAGTTGGCTGTGGTTGGCTGAGCAGTCAGGGGAGATTGAAAGGAGACCTGGCAGCTGCCTGTTAGCCAGGTAGCAGGTGCTCTGTGGCCTCCAAGGCTCCCTCAGGACAATCCGGGGCCCCGGCCCTCCCAAGTCCTGATGTACAAAGGGAGCACGAGGATTCACACAGGGGTGTTTAGTCAAGTTTTGAAGTTCTCCCTAGTTCCTGGGACCTGCCCCCTCCCCCTGTGATTTCAAATAGGGATTCTAGCATCTTTCCTTATTTCAGTGGAAAACAAACTTTTCTTACTGTTGCCTCAAATCAGTTACTCTAGGCAGTGAGGCATTTGATAAGAGTTTAGGAGTCTCACACAGGTTGAATTTCTCAGCAGCTCTGAAGAGTGTATGTAATATACATCCTGTGATTTTTGTACTGTTACGTAAGGGTTTTGGTATCTTCAAGTGAAGATTTTAAAGGCAACATGGACTGGGCTCTAAATCGGGATAGCTGTCAAAGAGCATCCTCTGTTGCATTATTCAGCTATTACGTGTCCTATTTTGACACCTTATTATCTTTTTTATCCAGGTCGAACTGGAAGGTACACCCTTATAGAAAAATGGAGAGATACTGAAAGACACTTAGCTCCTCATGAAAATCCTATTATATCCTTAAACAAATGGGGACAGTACGCTAGTGATGTGCAACTGATTCTGCGTCGGACAGGGCCATCTCTCGGTGAGCGACCCACCTCAGACAGTGTGGCTCGGATTCCCGAAAGAACTTTATACAGGCAGAGTCTGCCCCCCTTAGCTAAACTGAGGCCTCAGATTGACAAATCAATCAAAAGGAGAGAACCCAAAAGGAAATCATTAACATTTACAGGAGGTGCCAAAGGATTAATGGACATTTTCGGAAAAGGCAAAGAAACCGAGTTTAAGCAAAAGGTGCTGAATAACTGCAAAACAACAGCAGATGAATTGAAGAAGCTGATCCGTTTGCAGACAGAGAAGCTTCAGTCCATTGAGAAACAGCTGGAATCTAATGAAATAGAAATACGATTTTGGGAGCAAAAATATAACTCTAACCTTGAAGAGGAAATTGTTCGCCTAGAGCAAAAGATCAAAAGAAATGATGTAGAAATTGAGGAGGAGGAATTTTGGGAAAATGAATTACAGATTGAACAGGAAAATGAAAAACAGCTGAAGGATCAACTTCAAGAAATAAGACAGAAAATAACAGAATGTGAAACCAAATTAAAGGACTATTTGGCACAGATCCAGACTATGGAAAGTGGTCTTGAAGCAGAAAAATTACAATGGGAAGTTCAGGAGGCACAAGTCAATGAGGAAGAGGTCAAAGGAAAGATCGGTAAGGTCAAAGGGGAAATTGACATCCAAGGTCAACAGAGTCTGAGGCTGGAAAATGGCATTAAAGCTGTGGAACGATCTCTTGGACAAGCCACCAAACGACTACAGGTGGGAATCTTTATATAAATAGAATGTTTCTTCTAATTCAAAGAATTAGTATATTGTCATCTTCTTTCATGATTGTCCATTTTCCCTGATACTTAAAGAATTAGAAACCTAGCTTTGCTTACAAAGTTTTGTAGAATTCTTGTGACTTAGGGCGAAACTTAGATAGATGTGAGACCAGAAAAAGGAAAAAACATAATGCCACTAATCCTTGCTCCACGGAAGAGGCTTTTTTTTTTTTTTTTTTTTTACATGGCAGTTGTAGCATTAGATAACTGGGTATAAGAGAATAGTGTCTCAGAGCTGGAGTAGACCCTCAGTGAGATGGTGAGTCTGAGCTGGTCCTGTTGGTAGTAGGGAAAACGAAGCACCAAGAGACTCGTGTAGATTTGTTGACCGAGGGTTGATGTGTGAGTGGACTGCTTATCTGTCACCTGTGCGTTGTTGTCAGCCAGCCCTGCTTCTTTCCTGGTCTCCAGAGAACCCTTTGCTTTCCTGAGGAGGGGGCACAAAGATTCCTCTCCAGTTTATCCCCTCTCTAGTTCTGTATGTAAGAAGATTGTATTTCCCTCCTTGGACCCTGATCACTCAACTCTTACTTCTTCGATGCTCATTCTTGAAAAGGCACTGTTGGTTGTGGGGATTGCAAAGAAGGATCAGTCTCTAACAGATGAGCTGAGAAAGAAACACAACTGATTATAATATGGCTATTTAAATTTAGATCAATTAAAATTAAATAGTATTCACTATGATACTTAAAAATGTTAAATAATTGTAAAATTCTGGTTTTAGCCGCAGTAGAAGATTCCGTAGTAGCATCTGCCCTCATTGAAGTTTAAAAAGAATTTCTTTAGAATATGAACAATTGCGTAATCAGAAAGCTGAGATGTTAGGAAAAACCAATGTGATGTCCTTTCTCTGTCACTAACTGTAGTTGAGAAATTAAAACTACTACTAGAAGTTTGAAAATCAGGAATTTCTTAATAGTACAAGGTTGTTAGCCTCTGATTTTTCAGTATTTTACGTGGTGGATTCATGTGTTGCCTTTGATGTTACAGGGAACACCAATTTGGAACAATCACAAGTAGTAAATCCCACCACCCATTTGAAGGGGTGGTGTTACATTATCACCAAGTATCCCCTACACAGATTAAGTGTGGAGAACACCACTGAATTCAACTTTCTCTCCCCTTCCCAACTCCTACCAAATCGTTTGGACGCACCCAGCCCGAGAGCAGGGTGGAGCGGGGAGGGGGGTTGCCAGTTATTCTTACAGTGCAGTACAGGAGAAAAAGGTAAAAAGCTGTTAAAACGTCACCCTGCTTCTAGAGCATTCCAGTTGTCCACACTTGCTATCCCTCATTAGGGCTCTGTATTTCTCAGATCTGTCTTTGTCAGGAATTTAAGAACCTCATAGTGAGAACTTTAGTAGGAGAATCTTACTTTTTCTCATGCTATAAGATATGTTTAAGATGAAACAATGAAAACTTAAACAGCAAAAAACAAGTACTCTACATCTCAAGAATCCAATTACAATTAATTTTGCAATCATTTATGAAGTGGATAACAGGGAAATAACTGCTAGGATGGATAGAAGCCCATAATTTGTTAATGAAAATTTATAGGCATCTATTTATTTCATAAGAGTGCATAATGGCGTTGCAGAGGAAAGCATCACATTTAAAAGGACAGATGGAAGAAACTATGTCTTTCCTTTGTGCATTTTTTGGCCTATGAGGTAGAATGAAAGTGATGTTTTTATCCCACTGTGTCAATATAAATGTGATCTTGTGAAACCAAGTATTCCTCATTTAACCCCTGCCACAGATGGACTTGTCACTAGGATATCTTGAAATGATTGACATTGAATCCTCAAATTAAAAAGAATAATGAATTTCCATCTAGGACAAAGAACAAGAATTGGAACAGTTGACTAAGGAGTTGCGGCAAGTCAATCTCCAGCAATTTATCCAGCAAACAGGGACAAAAGTTACTGTTCTGCCAGCGGAGCCCATTGAAATAGAGGCCTCACACGTGGACATACAAAGGGGTAAGGTTGATAAATGTTGATGAGTGTGCTTTTTTCCTTTTATTCTCACTGCTTAACTTTGTTATTTTGGTTTTTTTGTTTGTTGTTTTTTGTTTTACAGACAGAGTCTCCCTCTGTTTCCCTAGGTAGAATGCTATGGCAGCATCATCGCTCACAACACCCTCCAACTCTTGGGCTTGAGCAGTCCTCTTGCCTCAGCCTCCCAAATAGCTGGGACTGTAGGCATGTGCTACCGTGCCCAACTAGTAGTGATAGGATCGCACTCGTGCTCAGGCTGTTCTTGAACTCCTGAGGTCAAGCACTCCACCTGCTTCAGTTTCCCAGAGTTCTAGGATTACAGGTGTGAACCACCTCACCTGGCCCTCACTACTTAACTTGGGATCAACTGCTCTCAGTTTAGAGTATTATCAGAGTATTATCCTTTTAAGTGAGCCACATTACATGTTTTTAATACACTTCCTGTTTCTGGGGAAAATCAGTAACTTCAAGTTATTTATTTTCTTAGGTGAGCAAGTAATAACCAAATCTCATACCATTACTTTTAAACTGCTTCATTATAAAAATTTTTCTGGAAGTATATAGGAGTCATAGTCTATTAATTTGACTTTTAGCTTCTCTTTGTTCTGAATGCCCCTCTCCTTCCCCTTGTAAAAGTTTTTGAGCTGATATTTGAAGGACAGTTTCAAGTATGTATAGTGTAACCATCTAAGAGAAGCAAATGCTTATTACCTGTTACAAAGGTCATTCACTGTTCAAATCACTGAAAACTGGTTTGTCAAATAGACTCCCATCTGAGACGATTTTATCCCTCCTCTCCCAGGCTGGGACCACAGGGCCTTGCAGTTTTGCTCTATGTGGTTCTGAGGCTCCAGTTTTTTATATTGCTGAGTACTCTAAGTTGACCAGTAGGTGAATAACTTTGTTTGTTTCCTCTTTAGAGGCACCATTCCAGTCTGGGTCCCTGAAGCGACCTGGTTCATCTCGGCAGCTCCCCAGTAATCTTCGTATTCTACAGAATCCTATCTCATCTGGTTTTAACCCTGAAGGCATATATGTATAACATTGTCTGTCTTTAAGGGGGAGACTCAATAAAGGTACCAAGGACCGTAGAACTCTCTCTTTGATTTGTGCCAATAACGAACAGAGGGTGTATTTCACAAGCCACCGTGTCTTTTTTGTCTCCTAAATCGCACACCACTTGGAGCCATACCCTGTGCACTGATGCTAAAGAACAAAGAAACTGTGTTTTCACACAACAGTGTTGATATTTTTATCCAGCAGCTGTAATGCAAAGCCTTCAGTTTTCATTTGTAGCATTTTGAGAGCATTAGGAAAGTGTCACATCGTGTGTATACTGAAATAAACCACGATTTAAGAGTGGAGAGACATTTGTGATTGACTTAGTTTAATTTATTTCATGTAATCAATTAATGTGCGAATGTTGATGTTTTTAGTCTTTTTTATTAATACTTATCCTGTGACTTAAATACCTTGCCTATTGTGTGATTATGACTTCGTGTGCATGTTGCCAGACTCCATCCATGCATTGCCAATTTAAACTACACAAGTGGCATGGGGTGCTCCACCATTGAAACTGACTCCACAAGAACCCACTTGCATTTATTTTCTGACACTGTCCATTAGCCATTGCTTAATTAGGTTGAAATAACTTGGGGGGAAGGGAGTTAAATCTAGAATCAAATCTTCCCTTTACAGTATTCCCAAATATCCCATACCATAATGGATATTTTTCATGAGGTAAATTGTATGTGTAAGCGGTTTGCAGTGTGTCAGATGCTGCTGAACAAATATGTAATTGTTGACTAGCTGTCCACACAGGCGTGGGGTTTCTGGATACGTTTTGTGTTTTCTTTCTGCCCTGCCTTGTGGTCTCCTCTCCTGGGTCCTTAGAATTTACATGATATGAAAGTTACAGATACCTGAGGACCAGATCTCTCTACGTCTGGAATGTTGCTTTAAGCAATGTATTTTAAAACACCCACTTCATATGTGGTCTACTGATATTTACTCCCATGGGTAGGTTATTGCTTGCACATAATTTACTGTTGGGACTTCTCCAGTCACAGGGAAAGTAGATTGGAGTTGGGTACTTTTTACCAAGGAAATAAAGTCAAAGTCAAAGGTATGTTTTTATTTTTAAGCCTGACTTTTATAAGACATTAATCTCCATTTGTACATATGCTGTTTTATTTATAAAACCAAAAATGAGTCAGTGCCTATCCTATGAGCAGTGACTTAACGAAGATTTATAAGACTATTAAGACAGATGTAGTCAGATACCACTTAGCCACTTTTACATTCCCTCTGATCAAAATTGGTACACAATAATGAAGACTTTACTCTAAAATTTAAAGTAGTTTTTAATTCTGAAGAAAGCAAATTTTCTGTTGTTTACATGCAACAAAAGTGGATTTCTATAGTAAGTAATGCTATGATAACAATAAAAAGATATGTATTATGCATGAAGGCAACTTTGGATGTTTTAACACATTTGACTTATTTTTGGTTTAATGAATGCTGAGAATGCTGCTTTACTTAGGTTTCCGATAAAAATTTGTAAGAATGGCTATGAAAATATATAGAAGCTTCTAGAGAACTGAAAGTAATAATATAGAGTTGCCTTTTCTAGTACAGCGAAGTGGCTGACCTCACCTGAAGATATTATTTTGGGGGTTTTTTGGAGTTATTGAGTTGATCTTGCCATTATCCTACTTTGCAAATAACTGAAGAAGTAAATGATTCTAATAACCTACTATTCTAATATTACTATTCTAATATCCTATTTTGCAAATAACTGAAGAAGTAAATGATTCTAATAACCGCAGTGTGTACACATTCACTCTCAGTTTGTAATGGTTGTTTCATATCAATATATATTCAAAATTAGGATAATTAAAAATCAAAATAATTTGATAGCTTTTGTGACAATAATGATTTATGTATGCCCAAAATATGCCTTATTTTTAAAGAATCTTATATTGAGTCATTTTGTCATTGTTCAGAGAAATTGAGACCTTATTCACAAAGAAAACTTTTTTATATTAATTGTATTCTGTTTAAATCAAAATGTGAAACCATAGATAATACTAATCTTTGCAATTGAAATTACAAAGATGCCTTGGCATACGGTGAACATTACAGAGTCCATATCCAACTTAATTACTGGAAATTACTATTGAATTAACATAACTTTAAAAAGGCACAGGCAGCATCCTTACAGCTTACAGAAGTCCTAGGTTTCCCAGCATGGTTCCACAGTTAACCTCTCTGACAACCTCCTCAGAATTTCCAAGTTGCCAAACAACTTTCATGGACCCAAGTACAGATAGAAAAAAAATATATACTATTTTCTAGATGAGAAAAATATATAAATGTGAATATGATGAATAAATACATTGAACAGCTGTACTTTTTAATAAATTATATTACTTCTGAAAGCACATATCTAAAGAATATTTTCTAAGACTTGGAGGGGAAAAAATCATTTCCGTAGGAACATATTAAAATATTTTAATCTGTTTATGATTATTTTTATCTGTTGTGGATACAAATGAATTAGATTAACAGCTCTATCTTTGGATACGTTTCCAAGAGGGGAGTGAGCAATAGTATACAAAACATAAAATTTTGCATCTTTGGGGAAATATTTAGGTTCTAAATACTAAATTAGATGACAATATTGTGTTTTTTAAAAATCATATTGATATTTTATTGCGATTTTCTACAAGTCTTAAATACAGTTCAAGATTTTTTCTTACCAAGGAATAATTTTAAATACTACTGGTATATTTGCTGTCTTGACTGTCATCCTCAGAGAATGATCCATAAGTGGGTAACCTTAGTTCGTTTGTTGTTCTTATGGGATGTTTTGGTTCGTTAGCATTTGCAAATTTTTTGTCTTGTTGCACAAGGAAAGTTTTCTATGTGAGACTTCAGTTAGTATTAATAGGAATTACCTGTTGTTTAATTCCCTTAGTAATCAGTGAGCCAATCATGAATTCCTAAACTTTTAAAAGAAGATTGATAAGGTAAACATACATATTTAAAAATGCAGTAAAAAATAGAATTTATAGTGTGAGATGTGAACCATAGCCGTGTGTAAGAACATACAAGCACTTCCATAGCATAAAAAAATTTACACCTGCATTAAAAGATAATTTTCTTTGTGAATAAGAGCAAAATGGTCTTTAAAGGAAAGAACTCTTCATTTCTGTGACCATCTCTTCAAGTTAAAACTAATGGATTGAGGAAATAATAATGGAAAAGGCAAAAACTCTTGATTCAGGCATGCGAAGAGCATACCTACGTAGATGGGCAGTTCCCATTGTGCATCGCCTTGGAAAACTGGGCCTTAATTTATATGTAGATGACAATACTGTGTTCACACCCCTCTTCTGCCTAAGTTGTCTTTATTGACCTATATTATATTAAAAAATAGCTCATAAGTGTTACTTTTATATCACGTCCATTTTCTAAAGCTGCATGTTTATACTATTTTGCTCTACAGTATTTTTAAGTTATGGGTGAAGGCTATCAGCTGTATCAAAAAGATAAAACAGTCACTATTTATTCAGTATTGCTGCTTTACCTTTCCAGAATAAGCTTTCTATGCCAGGACAGTGACTGCTTGAAAGCTGCAGGAGCTCTTTCCAATGCATTTTATATATTTTTAGAAACCAAATAAATGCAGAAGACTATTTAGTATACTAATTATATTAAACCAGCAGAAATATAAAGGCAATAAAGTATATACATATATATGGGGGGAAAGGAAAGATTAAAAAATAGGTTTACAGCCAGACATGGTGATAGCCCTAAATCTATTAATGTTTCACAAGATGTTTTCCTTTACTGACCCTAGGAGGATTTGAGTTTCTGCAGCTTTAAACAGAAAATTGCCACATTCACTAATTGTGGACACACAAATATGCTTTTAGTATTGCTTTGCCAATGTACAAATAAAAAAATATGTAATATGTATTATATGTAATTATTCTTTTCTTTGACTTTCATTTCAAATTGTATATTTTCTGATTATTATCATGAGCTGTAAAACAAAGGATCAATATCAAATATTCTCCCAAATAATAAATTTTCAGGATTCATTTGGGGCATTACAGTTGTTGGTTTCTTCTTATGTCCTTAATATTTTAAAGTATAATTTCATTTCATTTAAAAGATGCCAAAGAAAATAAGTGTACATAAGAGTGACACAAATTATATATTTCTAATGTTAATTATTATATGTAGCTAAAGAATTATCTATAACTCAAAAGGTAGCTACTTCATCAAAGAAGCTGAATTAGGAAACTAATAAGCCTTCCTTTTATTTCAAAGTGAAATAAAAGAGGATTCTTAATGGATCTCTGTATTCCCAGATCTCTGTGAAAGCAGAATCAGGAGCAGTGTGGGATACTTGTCACATTGTAACATTACCCAGAGAACTCCCAAATCCTGCAACCAGTAAGTAGCTGACACAATATTTGAATTTAGACCTTTAGTGTGGAGAACTGGCTGGAGAAGGGTTAAAATGAGAGGCCCGAGTGACACCTTAAGAGCCCTGTACAAGTCCAGGCCAGAGGTGAAGGGTAACCTGAACTAAGAAAGCAGCTGTTGGGTTTATGCATATAAAAAGTTTATTGAGCACCTACTTGGCCAAGCAGGTTGTAGACATCCTAAGTAGTAGCAGTAGGATAGTGTGTTTAAGTGGAGGTACAGTATCAAGTTCAAACTCCAGGTGCTTGCCAGACTTAAAGGGCTGGTGGAAGTGGTGCTGTGGGTCTCAGTGGTGAGCATTCACAAGTAGACTTGCACAGGAGGCAGGGAGGAGGAATAATTCAAAACGGAGCATCAAAGATGTATTCACAAGGTGGGCCTTCAGCTGGGCTCCCTTCCCATCGTACAGCGCCACTGGGAGGCTCTGTGGGGGTTGCATGCATGGGAGGGAATGCTCTGCTTGGCATCGGTTGTAGCCATCTGAATGTCTTCATTCAGCATGGTTGGAAAACTGTTCCCCAGCATTACACTTGCTGGTGTGTTGTGTATCCACCACATTCACTCAAGTGTAGGTGTCAAGGGTGATAAAAGGATCTGACGTGGTCCAGGATGAAAGGAAGAGAAGAAGGTAGACAATTTAAAGTCTTATCTATCCAAAGCTAATATTTATAAGTTTCCTGTAGCTAGCAGTGTGGAAATCAAATAAATGAATTGGAATATTTAACAATGAAAGGGCTTTTTTAAGTAAAGCAAATCATAGATACTTAAAGGACACAATGAACAACAAATACCACAAGGAGAGAGGCAGAGGGGGCTGGGAGGAGAGCAGAATGTATCCCAGGAACGCTTCACACAGCCAAGGGGGAGGTCAGCATGGAGGTACCTGACTCACTGTTAGGAAATCAGGCTAAAACTAAACTGGCTTGATTGGTGGTTGGTTGGTTGGTTGGTTGGTTGGTTGGTTTTTTGGGAATCTCATCTTACTGAATCATTGAACTAACACTTTATTAAAATCCACATTTCTGCTGTTACTAAAATATTCCCTGACTTGTATGTATGTTGAGTTTCAGAATGTATTCGCAGAATCATACTTTATCAAAATACCTCTAAAAATGTTGAAAGTAATAGAGAAGATGTGAGTTTTAATGTCAGCTCAAAAATGAAGTGAATTTTGTTCTATATAAGCACACACAGGCTGTGAGTAACCATGCAAATTGGGAAGGGCTCCACTGAGAGTAAGGGTGAGGCTTTGAAAAGTAAATTGGCTTTTATTCAGTCATTAATGCCTACCATGATGCTGGGAAGATAGCAATGAACCAAAAGAACCCAAAATCCCTGCCCGCCTGGCGCTTATCTTCTGGAGAGGAAGACAGATGATTAACAAAGAAGCAAAATACATAATATCTCCAACTAAGAATTAAGGAGGAAAAAAAAAAAAAAAAACAGCAAAGAGGAGGTGCTGAAAGGTGAGAAGTGTCGTGACAGGTCTTGGTCACCGCAGGAAGGAACCAGGCGTGACATGGATTAGAAGTACAAGCTTGCAGGAGGTAGGCTAACCTTAGTTGCAGGGTAGCCCGGAGCCCCCTCTGCAACAGCTATTTATTAAGGTTACACAACAGGTGTGGAGAGTTAAGGTAATTGACATAAACAGGTGTGTAGAGGTCAGGTAATTACATATGAGGGCTGCCTGCGTAAGGATTGCCACGTGCTCTCCTCACGTGTTCTTTCCCTACAGAAAGAACTACTTTCCCATGAAGAACTACTAAGCATCAATGTTTAACACATGCTTACTAGTGAGTGACCGACCTTATCTCATTCTGGAACACTGAGTTACTCAGGGGATTACCCCCCAAGTCAGGAAACGTCTCTAGGCTTGCCAGGAGACTGTCCTGTTCTCAGCATTTC
>CAUYON010063728.1:0-49635 GCA_963573935.1 Arctocebus calabarensis
GCATCCAAACTGTACCAGGTGTCTTGAGTGGCTCACCTCATTCCATGGGTTCTGGAGCTCTCACCTATCTACTCCTGAGAAAAGAAGGAATAGTTGGCAGCAAAGAGGAACCAGGAAATGGAGGGAGAATGAATAAAGATGCCAGATGAACGAGTAGCAGTCCCCCAGTTTCTAAGAGCCACCATGGTAACAGGAGTCTTTGATGAAGTTGCTGGGCCAGTACCTCTACATCTCCCACCTGGCAGCCCTGGCCAAAACTGTCAGTCTACAGTGTGTCACCTGTAACCAGTTCAACGCATGCCAAGGACTGACGGTACCCCCAGAAATCCAGTCATATGGAGCAACGCCCTTCAAGGACTCCCTTCAAGAAAAGTCATAGTCCCTAAAATCTAAGTGCTGAAAAGTAATTAATATTGGCACCCGCAGAAGCAAGCTGATATTGAGACCCCAAACTAAAATATAACAGTCTCAAAAGGGGGGAATGAGAGAGGATACACGAGAAGGGTGAGGTCTAAGAGAACAGTTCTTCTCAAGGAGACCACAAGGATACACCTGCTGGGTCCTCTCCATGGTGACTCACCTCTTGGGAATTTGTAAACTTAACTTCCTGGAACTTGGAAATTTCCAAGTTCTGTGAAATCCTATAGTTCTGTAGGGGCTGGAATAGCATCTTCCACTTGATTCAAACTGGCCAATGAGAAGGATACCTATGGGTTGGAACTTTTTGACTGTTGATAAAAAGGGTAAGACCAAGCCAGTCAGGGAGCGTGGCCATTTGGAATTCTTCTATGCCATAATCTCCCAGCTGGTAAATAAAGCCCTTCCTCTTACAAACAAGGTGTTTGGGTGCTCTTTCTCTCCATTGGGCCTTGTCTTCCTGCAATAATACTTAGCTACATACAATGTCACCACTTGGAGGCAGCTAGGAGGAAGAGGACCCAGGCTTCTGTACTATCTTTGCAACTTCCTATAGTAAGTCTATAATTATTTCAAAACAAAGTGTTTTGGAGCCAGGCACGGTGGCATGGTGGCTCATGCCTGTAATCCTAGCAATCTGGGAGGCCGAGGTGGGTGGATTGCTTGAGTTCATGAGTTTGAGACCAGCCTGAGTAGAAATACAGACACCACCACCCCCATTTCTACTAAAAACAGAAAGACTGAGGCAAGGGAATCACTTGAGCCCAAGAGTTGGAGGTTGCTGTGAGCTATGACGCGTTAAGCTCTACCCAGGGTGACAACTTAAGACTCTGTCTCAGCTCGGCGCCTGTGGCTCAGCGGGCTAAGGCACCAGCCATGTAAACCTGAGCTGGCGGGTTCGAATCCAGCCCGGGCCCGCCAACCAACAATGACGGCTGCAACCCAAACAAAAATAGCCGGGCATTGTGGCAGGCGCCTATAGTCCCAGCTACTTGGGAGGCAGAGGCAGGAGACTCGCTTGAGTCCAGGAATTGGAGGTTGCTGTGAGCTGTGATGCCATAGCACTCTATCCAGGGCGACAGCTTGAGGCTCTGTCTTAAAAAAAAAAAAAAAGACTCTGTCTCAAATAAAAAGTGTTTTTGGTCGGACATGGTGGCTCATGCCTGTAATCCTAGCACTCTGGGATGCTAAGGTGGGTGGATTGCTTGAGATCAGGAGTTCCAGACCAGCCTGAACAAGAGGGAGACCCTGTATCTATTAAAAATAGGAAAAAACTAGCCGGGCATTGTGGTGGGTGCCTGTAGTACCAGCTACTTGGGACACTGAGGCAGGAGGCTCATGTTAGCCCATGAGTTCAAGGTTGATGTGATCTATGACACCACAGCACTCTATCCAGGGCAACAGAGTGAGACTCTGTCTCACACACATATGCACAAAGAAAAAAGGAAATTAAGGGCAGCGCCTGTGGCTCATTGAGTAGGGCGCCAGCCCCATATACTGAAGGTAGCGGGTTCAAACACAGCCTCGGTCGAACTGCAAAACAGAAAAATAGCCGGGCGTTGTGGCAGGTTCCTGTAGTCCCAGCTTCTCGGGAGGCTGAGGCAAGAGAATTGCCTAAAGCCCAGGACTTGGAGGTTGCTGTGAGCTGTGTGATGCCACGGCACTCTACCAAGGGCGATAAAGTGAGACTCTGTCTCTACAAAAAAAAAAGGAAATTAATTAAGACATTAGAGACAACAGCTCAGCGCCTGAAGCTCAATGGTTAGGGGGCCAGCCACACACACCAGGGCTGGCAGGTCTGAACCTGTCCCAGGCCAACTAAACAACAATGACAACTGCAACAACAACAACGACAACAATAGCCAGGCATTGTGGTGGGCGCCTGTAGTCCCAGCTACTTGGGAGGCTGAGGCAAGAGAATCATGTCAGCCCAAGAGTTTGAGGTTGCTGTGAGCTATGATGCCACGCCACTCTACTGAGGACAACATAGTGAGACTCTTTCTCAAAAGAAAAGAAAAATAAAAGACATTAGAGACAAATCTAATATCCCTTTTGGCCACTATCCTTGATTTCATTCACTTTTCCCTCCCCCCCGGAAGTAACTATTCACTATTGCTATGACTTTAGTGTGTATCCTCCCAGAATTCTTTATAGTTCTATGGACATATATATGTGCCCATAAAAGTGTGTGTGTATATGTATATATGTGTGGAGATGTATGTATGTAAACAATATACAGTCACCTCCAAGGGACTATAACAAACTAGCCCACGTATGGAGGTGGTCACCATAAGGAACTTGGCTTACTGTACTGATACATATATGTGGTGCATGTCTAGTGAAAATTAGGTCAACTTAATGAGGTGGTCAGTTTAGGGAGGTGGTCAGCTATTGAGGTCCTACCATATATTAATACACACACATACAAATACATGGTGGTGATGGTTGCCTAACACTGTGAATGTAATTAATGCCACTGAATCATATACTTAAAATGATTAAAATGGCAAATGTTACATTATACATATTTTACCCTAATGCATAGGAGTAAAATGTGTAGCACAGAGGCTGAGGCAGAAGGATCACTTGAGTGCAGATTTACAGATTACAGTGAGTTATGGTGACACCACTGCACTCTAGCCTGGGCATCAGAGTGAGACCCTGACTGAGAAAAAAAGAAAAAAAAAACAGTCCCAGAATAAATAAAGGGCATGCGTAAGTCTGCCCCTTGAGGCACAGAAGACCTGGAACTGAATCCCTGGGCTCTGGCCTACAACTTGTGTGGTGCCCCAGGGGAAGGGGGCGTTGCCTCAGGGGGACTAATTAAACCAACCTTTCCTAAATGCCTGCTCTGAGCAAAATGCAAATCAAATGCACAGTCCTTTAAGAACTGCTAGTACAGCAGATGCTCTTTGCCCACTGGCAGCCCATGGGGGTGAGTAGCTGGGAGTTTCTTCTACTGAGCCTAACTGAGGAGGGCATGGAGCACAATGTTCAGTACCACAAATACCTGAGAGGCCATCAAATTCCATAAAAAACCCAAATACAAACCCCTGACTTCGGTATCAGGATGCCGAAATAGGTTATCTCAATAGCTTTTAAGAAGAACTGTATATGAGTGTTATGTATGCCAATACAGAAACTATTAGAGGTCTGTCTTGCCTGGCTTTATAAAGTTTCTCTGTATTTTGGATTATTTCCTTGGTGGCAGGCAGTTTCCAGTAAGTGGGATCAGTGGGTCCAAGGGCTGGAAGGTTTCCATGGTTCTGATATTGCCCAGCTGCTGGCCTCCAGAAAGCTGGGTCAAGTGACCCAGGAGGCATCAGCCATCCCAGCACCGTGTGTGGTCAGGGTGCCCTTGAGGTGATAGAAAGGAGGGGAGATTGACTTGGGCCTTGATGGGCAGAGAGTCTGGGTAGGTGGAGTTGGGGAGCAGCATGAGTGAAGGCATGGAGGGGAGAAGCCCGCCAGACAGGAGTTGGGGTGACTGGAAAAGGGTCCATCTGCCTGTGGCCAGAAGCCTCCCCAGATGCAGGCTGAGGTTGGGTGTTTAGCACTGGTTGCAGCTGCAGGGAAAGCCTGAGACAGCTCTTTCTAGAGCCTGTTTTTCTTCTCCTTAACAGGAATTTGGGACATTGATTTGTTTTCAACTTAAAATAGAGTTGTGTAGACTGCAAAAGTCACCTGACTTGCAGGGCCAAACCTGAGAGGCCTCACAATTGTGAAAGCCTCCTCCAGCTATAGGTCTAGACTTCGGCCAGCTCCACTCATCCAAAAAGTGTTTGTTTGTTTTTTTTTTTCCAAAAAGTGTTTATTTGTCCTTGCCCTTTAGTAGGTTGGAATGCGGAGGATAAAACTAACCGAGCACCTCTGTGGATGGAGGGGGCTTGAGCGATCCAGGCAGGAGAAGCAGGCAAGAGCTTTCAGGTGTGTCCTAGTAGCGCTCCAGACACCCCTCCGGTTATAAGAGTGATCTGTGATCCGTGAGACAGCAGACTGCAAAGAGAGGCAGGGGAAGGCTCGGTCTCCTTGGATTTTTCTGTTTTCCCCATAGGCGCTTCTGCACCTCGATGATGATCTCAGGCAGAGCCTCACTCTGTCGCCCAGGCCAGAGTGCCCTGACTCAGTATAGCCGACAGCAACCTCCAACTCTTTCCTCAGCCTCCAGAGTTAGCTGGGACTATAGGCGCCCACCACAACGCCCCACTAGTTTTAAAGATGGGGTCTCACTCTTGTTCAGGCTGATCTCGAACTCCTGAGTTCAGGCTATCCTCTATCTCCTAGAGTGCTGGGATTATAGGTGTGACCCACTGCACCCGGCCTGTAACTCATTTTTAAAAGGCGCATATATCAACTTTGGAACAATTTCTAATCATGTGTCCAGATCCACCTGCCTCTTTACAAGCCTCAGAAATCTGACCTCAAGTCCCCAGCAGAGATCCTAACCGAGAAAGGTCCAGAGAAGAGACTTCCGGGGTGGGATCAAACACCCCCACTCTGCAACCTAGCGGCTCCGCCTTTGCGCTCTTCTGAGGCAAAGCCTGAGCTGGGGCTGGGGGCGGGTCCCACTAGGGCCCCTCCCATTGAGCAGCCGGAGCGAATGTTACAGGCCGGGCGGGAGGTGGGGCCTGCGCGGAGCCTGGCTACGCGATCTGGGTTCGCTGCCCCAGCCTATGGTAAGGGTGGTGTCGGCGGGCCGTGGCCCCGCCCGGGCCGCCATTGTCGGGCCTTCCGGACCCCTCGAGCAGCTCTCTTGCCTCCTCTCGCCGAGCGGAGCGGGGCGACCGGCCCGACAGGGCACCTCTGTGACCGAGCCTACGTCTCCCTACGGCCAGGCAAGTCCTCAGCTGGCCCGGCCCGTGTGCCAGGCCCGGAGGAACGGTCGGAGTGTCAGGCCTCCCATAAGAGGGTCCCGAGTCCGGGGAAACCACAATCGCGTCCCAGTCCCGGAGGCTCCTGTGGGCACGATCGTTAGCTGACGGGTTCCGGAGCTCCTCCAGGCCTGGCACTGTTTTTCTCTCGCGTTCCGGAGTAGTCTAGCCTTAATGGGTGGTTGGACGAACTGGTAGTACTAGTCACGCCCTCCTAGCAGGGGCCCAGCACAGGCTTGCCCCTTACCCTCTACCCAAACCTGCTTTTCCGCTTTGTTACCCCCAGAGCTCACGGTCCACAAACAGTACACCTGCCGGCGGTCTCAACCCAGCTGGAGAAGTGGACATGAGGTTGGCAGGTGGGTGGCTTCCACAATAAGCCCAAAGGAGTTGAAAAGGGAACCTAGCTAGAAGCTCAGGTGTCCAGACATCTGAGTCTGGAGGAGCCCGGGTGGACCACTAGGTTTGGATTGAACATGGAGGACTCTGCACAAAGATTCATTCTGTGACCTTGAGCAAATCTTTTCACCTCTGAGGACTTCAGTTCCCCGAGTTCTGACATGAGGATTAGTATAGTCAGTATCTCCCAACTCAGCAGGCCGACTGCTTTCTGGAAAATGAACTGGGAGCAGGAGAGGTGGTGTGGGGAGGCGTGGTCTTAGAGGGGAAGCAATAGAAGTGGCAGTGGGGGTGGATACGAACCGGATGACAGCCCTGGTATCAGCTGGACAACTAGTGTGAAGATCCTGCGGAGGGATAGGCTGGGAGTAAAGCTCAAAAATTGGAGCTTAAAAAGCCGGGCGCTGTGGCGGGTGCCTGTAGTCCCAGCTACCTGGGAGGCTGAGGCAAGAGACTCGCTTAAGCCTAAGAGGTGGAGGTTGCTGTGAGCTGTGACTCCACGGCACTCTACGGAGGGCGATAGAGTGAGACTCTGTCTCTTAAAAAAAAAAAAAAAAAAAGGGCGGCGCCTGTGGTTCATCGAGTAGGGCGCCGGCCCCATATACCGAAGGTGGCGGGTTCAAACCCAGCCTCGGCTGAACTGCAAAACAGAAAAATAGCCGGGCGTTGTGGCGGGCGCCTGTAGTCCCAGCTTCTCGGGAGGCTGAGGCAAGAGAATCACCTAAAGCCCAGGAGTTGGAGGTTGCTGTGAGCTGTGTGAGGCCACAGCACTCTACTGAGGGTGATAAAGTGAGACTCTGTCTCTACAAAAAAAAAAAATTGGAGCTGTGCCCCTAGGTAGTGTGCTGTGGCGTCACAGCTCACAGCAGCCTCAAACTCTTGGGCTTAAGTGATTCTCTTGCCTCAGCCTCCCAAGTAGTTGGGAGTAGTACAGGTGAGACTACAGGGAGACTCCCAAGTAGTAGGGAGACTACAGGTGCCCACCACAATGCTGGGATATTTTTTTTATGTGTGTTTTTTGTTTGTTGGTTGGTTGGTTGGTTGGTTGGTTTTTTCCATTGTCCGTCCTTGTAATGATGCGGGCCGCTTGCCTCCCAAGTAGCTAAGATTACAGGCGCTGGCCACAACGCTGGCAGTGTTCTTTCCTGGTGGTAGAGACAGGGTCTTTTCTCACTCATGCTTATGCTGGTCTCGAACTGTGAGCACTGAAAATCCATCTGCCTCAGCAGGCAAGGGCTGGGTTCGAACCCGCCAACCTCACTGTATGTGGCTGACGCCCTACCCACTGAGCTACGGGTGCCGCCCTAAGGTATAGTAGCTTTATGATATATCCAAGTGGAGCTGGTGAATGAGGAACTGGCGGGTGTAAGTTCAAGAAAAGTAAAAGCAGGCGGGGCACAGTGACTTACGCCTGTAATCCCAGCACTTCAGAGGCCAAGGCAGGTGGATTGCCTTAGCTCACAGGTTCAAGACCAACCTGAACCAGAGCAATACTTCATCTCTAAAAATAGCTGGGCAGAGCTGGGGGCCTGAGGCTCAACAGGCTAAGGCGCCAGCCACATACACCTGAGATGGCGGGTTCAATCCAGCCCGGGCCCGCCAAACAACAATGACGGCTGCAACCAAAAAATGGTGGGGCATTGTGGCGGGCGCCTGTTGTCCCAGCTACTTGGGAGGCTGAGGCAGGAGACTCGCTTGAGCCCAGGAATTGGAGGTTGCTGTGAGCTGTGATGCCACTGCACTCTATCCAGGGCGATAGCTTGAGGCTCTGTCTTAAAAAAAAAAAAAATAGCTGAGCAGTGCAGCAGACACCTGTAGTCCCAGCTACTTGGGAGGCTGAGGCAAGAGAATCACTTAACCCCAGGAGTTTGAGGTCACTGTGAGCTATAATGCCACAGCACTCTACTGAGGGTGACAAAGTGAGACTCTGTCTCAAAAAAAAGAAGAAAAAAGAAAAGTAAAAGCTGGAACTAGAAATAGGTGGTTAATTCAAGACTTGGGATTAGATGACATCATCTAAAAAAGAGTATTGGCCAGGTGTGTGGCTTCTCAGGAGTTTGAGACCAGCCTGAGTAAGAGTGAGACCTCATCTCTACTAAAAATAGAAAAATGAGCTGGGTATGTGGTAAGTGCCTGTGGTCACAGCTACTCGGGAGGCTGAGACAGGAGGATCGTTTGAACCAAAGAGTTTGAGATTGCTGTGAGCTAGGCTGATGCCACGACACCCTAGCCTGGGTGACAGAGCCCGACTCTTGTCTCAAAAAATAGATAGGGCAGCACCTGTGGCTCAGACGAGTAGGGCACTGGCCCCATATGCTAGAGGTGGCAGGTTCAAACCCAACCCTGACCAAAAACCACAAAAAAAAAAAAATAGATTGATAAATAAAAAGAGAGTGTAAGTAGATAAGGCAGCCTGGGACAGAAGCCTAGGAAAGTCCATCTTTTAAAAGGAGGTAGAGGAAGACGATTTAACCAAGGAGAATGAGTGTCCAGAGAGGTCAGGGCAAGCGAGTACATTATCAGTGGAGAAGAGTGTCTATCAGGACATGGGCGGCCCACTGAGAAGGAAGATAAGGGCTGACAGGTGACCAGAGGCAGTGACATCATGATGGTCATAGGTGGTTGTGGGGTGGTGGAGGCACACATTGGAGCAGGCTTTGGAGAGAATGGCAGGAGAGATGATGGAAGGGAACAAGCACAGATGACTATTGAGAAGTTGACAGAAGAGGAAGGTTAGGGGAGAGAGGGGGAGATGTGGTTTTGAGGAGAGCTTTTTCTTTGCTTTCTTAAGATGAAGGAGTTTGGATAGATAGGAGAAAGAGCAAGACAGAGAGAGACACAGCTCACGGCTGTTAAAGGGGCTGGTCTTGTTTGTTTTTTTTTTTTTTTTGAGACAGAGTCTCAAGCTATCGCCCTGGGTAGAGTGTTGTGGCATCACAGCTCTCAGAAACCTCCAACTCCTGGGCTTAGATGATTCTCTTGCCTTAACCTCCTGAGTAGCTGGGACTACAGGCACCCGCCACAATGCCTGGGTATTTTTTTGTTGCAGTTTGGCCGGGGTCGGGTTCGAACTCTCCACCCTCGGTATATGGGGCCAGCGCCCTACTCACTGAGCCACAGGCACTGCCCAAAGGGACTGGTCTTAACAAGGAGTCGAGACCCTCTCTGTCAGAACAGGAGGGAAGGAGAGGCACATGGGGGAGCCACAAACAAATGCACATTGGAGGTCTCAGAGCAAGGGAGCTGAAGGAGCTCCTTGGGGGGAGGCCAGAGCCCCTCTTGAGCAGAGACTTTTGGAAGTCCCCACCAAACTTGTCAGGGAGAGCTGAGCCAAGTAGCCTTAGGTTTTAACTCAGTTCATCCTTCTGCCTACCAGGGGGCTCAAATCTTCTTCTCAGGCCTGCTGGATGGCAACAGGCCCATACCTTCCCATCCTCTGGTCACTTCTTCCCCAGTGGAAGGGGAGACCTGGCCCTCAGAAGCTATGGGTTCATTTCGGAATTTGCGGCATCTTAGGTGAGCTTGTCCCATGTGTGTTCTGCCTCTAGGCCCCCTCCGCATCATAGTCCTAATCATCATGATAGGCCTTACCTGGATCATAGTCAGCATCCTCCTTGGTGGGCCTGGCAGCGGCTTTCCTCGCCTCCAGCAACTCTTCTCCAGTGAGTGTGGGATCCTCCTTGCCCTGCTATGGAAGTCACCAGGGTGGCTGCCTGGGCCTGCAGTTGACACTTCAGGGGTGGGGGACTGGCTTGGCTTTTCTATCACCTCCCTGGCAGGCTCCCTCTGGCTGTCCCCAGCCTAACTCCTGCCATCAAGTGTGACCTTTCCCACCCCCAGTGTCTCCAGCAGGGAAACTAACACTTGGTAATTAGAGATCCAGAACTGACTGAAATCATCAGGGTCAGAGTGAGGGGCAGGAGCTTCCACTGGACATGAGGAGTGATGCCCTAGTTGCTTCTGCCAGCTTTCTGCTGGGCTTTGAGATAGGGAGAGGACTCTACACTTTGTTGAATGGTGATAGGTCACCTAAGTACTTTTTACAATTCCAATTCACCCTTTTTCTGGAGTAGGGAGTTTTACATCTGAACATCATTTAGATTTTAGCAGTTAGTATGTCAAGGTCATCCTGTCTTAACTCTTGGCTACTGAGCCTGAATACTTGTCCCCCTTGACTTTGAGGGGTAGGGGCAGGCTACCCTGCTGCAGGTTCTGGGAGGCCTTCACACTAACAGAAACAACTATCTGTATCCACAGGCCCAGAGAGCTCAGTGACTGCAGGTAAGACTCCTGTCCCCTCCCTGCTCATCCCCTGTGCCTATCACTCATATTGCCTTTATGACAGTCCTCTTAGTCCTCCAGGGTTTCTGTTCTCCATTCAGTCTTCCCCACATTAGTTCTCATAGTGCACTGGGTCTGCATGCATGATGTGAACCTAGAAAGCAAGTTGCCTGCTGCCAAAATGCAGTGGTGGGACAGGCATAGGATACAAACTGGAAGGAAAAGGTCCAAAACCCAACAGGAAAAATTCCATTACATTCAAGGCCTGAGAAGAATCCTCTGTGGCCTGATGCTCTGTCCTCTAGACCTGCTGGGGAAACCCCACACAAACCAGGTGGCTTAAACAAAACATATTTTCTCACGACTCTGGAAGCTGAAGTCCGAAGTCAAGGTGCTAGTAGGACTATGCGCCCCTTGAAGCCCCTGAAAGCAGCCCCTTCCTTGCCTCTCCCAGCTGGTAGCCCCTCTTTTCTCTGCCTCCATTGTCACACAGCTGTCTTCCTTCTATGTCTGTCTCTTCTCATTTTAATGGCCCAACCTACTCTAGTATGACCTCATCTTAATTTATCTGAAAAGGCCCTATTTCCAAACATGGTCATATTTCGAGGTACTTTGGGCTAGTACTTTGACATATCTTTGGTGGGGAAACAATTCAATCTGTAAAAGAGGCTACACTCCCTGGGCCCCTCCATGCTCTCCTGGTCTGGTGCACTTCCTTCTCTCTGGTCCTGCTATGTACATAGTCCATGCAGTCCAGCCCCAGCCTGCCTTTCTTCACCCCTGCTTTGTCCCCTTAGCCTCGTTCTTTTCTTCGAGGTTCCTGTTACTTCACCAGCAGAACACAGTATCTATGGAAGTGCCCCTACCCTTTGGCCAAAGATATTTTCCCTATACAATGGTTCCCTTCTTTGTGGTCCCTTGTTCATCCCTGTGGGCTTGTCCTGACCTCCCCTTCTCAGATCTCGGGTGACTCCAGGGCCAGGCCCATGGGTCACACCTGCTATCTCTGCCCAGAGCCACGGGCTAGGAAGTACAAGTGTGGTCTACCCCAGCCATGTCCTGAAGAACACCTGGCCTTCCGCATGGTCAGTGGAGCTGCCAACGTCATTGGGCCCAAGATCTGCCTCGAGGACAAAATGTAAGCTCCCTGGGATGAATGGGAGTTGGGGAGAGGCATGAGGAATTCCAGGCCAGGTCTGTGAAGGTGAGTAAAGGAGATTTTCCATCTGTCTACCAGGCTCATGAGCAGTGTCAAGGACAATGTGGGTCGTGGGCTGAACATTGCCCTGGTGAATGGTGAGTCCCCCATTGCCCTGCCGCCTTCCTTCCCACTCCCTCCCCAGGAGGCTCCTGGGTATATGCCCTTCCCTCCCCTCCCCTTCAGGAACTCCCAGGGAGGCCTGGGAAGGAGTATGCAAGCTGAAGGCTCCACAGAGGAAATGACTCAATAAACAAAAGTGTGCTAGCAATAAAGAACTAGAAGGTTCGGGGAAGTTGGAAAGTAGTTTGTGGGGAGTCCCTGGAGGGTCTCAAATGCCAAACAGAGGCACTGTGTCTTTGAACGGGATATAGCCATCTGAATAAGAGGGATGTTTGAAAAGCTTCTAAAAAAAAAAAAACAAAACTGCAAAAAGAAAAAAGAAAAACAAAAAGAAACCCCTCCCTCCAAAAAATTACCATTTTCCCCATGAACTTGTAAACAAAGTTGCTCTCAGAGAAATAAACTATGATTTCAACTAGGAGAATCAGAGCTGAGATATGTGATATCATTAGAAAAAAAAAGAAAGAAAGAAAAGCTTCCAGAAGGGTTGCACCCAGCAGGTGGCTCACCCTTCTTCCTTCCTCTTGTACACAGGGGTCAGTGGTGAGCTCATCGAGGCCCGGGCTTTTGACATGTGGGCTGGAGGTGAGTTGCAGCTGTAATCTTTTGCTTTGTGACTGTGCATCTTTCCCCTGAAAAGCTGCTTTATATCCATGCAGTCTTTTATGTACTCCTCTGTATGTTCCAGGCTTCTGAGGTGCATCCTTGGGTTCAAAGAAGGCTGGGAAAGGGGCAAGATTGCCATCTTTGTCTAGAGACTGAGTATGGTCACAGGAACAGACCTATTTTCCCAGATTGGTTGGTCCCTACACTTATGGTGACCCTTGTTGGCTCATGTCCCAGGCCTAGTCCCTACATTAGCTTCCTCATTTAGAGAACAGGGGTTGGCAGGAGAGGGGTGCCCAGTGGTGCCTGATGCTCCATGTTCCATGGGACCTGCCCCCCCCCCAGATGTCAACGATCTATTGAAGTTTATTCGGCCGCTGCACGAAGGCACTCTGGTATTTGTGGCATCCTACGACGATCCAGCCACCAAGTAAGTGGTTGCTGAGGCCCGCCTCATCCTTGCCCTTCTCCAGTGACAGCTCATACTTTTCCCTTCTGTGCCACAGGATGAATGAAGAGACCAGAAAGCTTTTCAGCGAGCTAGGCAGCAGGAATGCCAAGGAGCTGGCCTTCCGGGACAGCTGGGTGTTTGTGGGAGCCAAGGGTGTACAGAACAAGAGCCCCTTTGAGCAGGTACAGTGCAGAGTGGAGCAGCATTCCACCTCTTCTGCTTGGATCCCACCAGATCCCCTCTGTTCATGCCATAGCCTTCCCTGAATTCTGCCCCAGCTGTGTCCCATCATCTCTATCCTGATGGCCGTGGCCCCCTTGCCATCTGTGCAGTAAGGGGAAATAACTTTGATCTTCCCCATCCAGTATATATTTTACCCTCAAGAGTCTTTACACAGCAGTGTTTTCACATTAGCAAGATTCACATCTGAAATACCTTCCTCCCAAACAGCTTCAGGGTATTCAGTCCATCCTGACCCTCCAGCAACCCAGTATTCACACTTTTTGTCCTTGTCCTGCCAGCCTTTGCTGCCCTCTGGGCCCTAAGGTGTCATACCCTGTGCTAGGAGGGCTCTGCCCTCACTTTTAGGAAGCTCCCAGTCCCATGAAAGCCACAGTATCCCCAACCCCTATCTCCACTACATGCAGATGGGCTCCTCCAATGGTTTCTGGAAGTCTCTGGCTATCAAAAGAGCAGTTCAAATGCCACCCCTTCAAAAAACATCCCCTCTGCCTGTGTTCTTGCTGTAGCTTCCAATAGCTCCCTGCGGGTCAAGTGAGGGTGAGGGACCCTCATGCTCCCCACACATACTGCCTACCTTCTTGGCACATGCCTGCCCACATAAGTGCTAAAAAGTTGATCCCTTAGTCCACCTACAAGGGGATAGGCCAGTGTGGTTGTTGTCATTTTTCCCTGGAACAGGCAAGAGGGTTAGTATCCCAAGAGTGCACAGTGTTTGACATGGCATAAGGGGAATGAAAGCCTGGGCCCTGGTCTGCCACTATGCCCCATCTTTGAGGACTGAGGCCATGACCTGCATTCCTGGCCCGCAGCATGTGAAGAACAGTAAACACACCAACAAGTACGAAGGCTGGCCCGAGGCTCTGGAGATGGAAGGCTGCATCCCACGGAGGAGCACGGCCAGCTAGCATAGCCAGTCACCAAGACCAGCCCAAGGGAGGCCCAGGCCGAGGGAGGCATGTGCACTGCTCAGCAGGCGGGAGGTGGCAGCACCAGGGCAGGGCTGGGTCCACTCCCCACACCTGGGCAAGACCACTCCCTTGCCCCAACACATGGGGCTCCAAGGTGCTGGACCAGAGTGTGGCCTCAAGGTAGTGAGGGCTGCAGGGGCCGGCCCCATTGTACTTTGTCATAGGAGCCCAGGGGCCTGTGTCTTTCTTTGCCTTTGTCTTTCTGTTCCTCCTGGCTAGCCCCCACCTAGCCCATTCCTCCTCTGTTCCCCACAGCATCTCCTTCCCAATTTCCAAGTGCCCTGGCTGGAAGGGTTTTAGGTATTCACCCTCTTTACGTACAAGTCAGGTAGCAGCCATCTGGCCAGTTGGGGCATCTTCCAGAACCTCTCCCAGAGCTACTCATTCCACTGCAGGCTGAACCTGTTTCCAGTGTGATTCCTTTTGGTGAGCCAAACCTTGTCAGCCACGCCATGAATGTGGCTGCCTCCTGCCTGGCTCTCAACAGAAAGGGGCCTCTATGGAGCAGGCTGGCCTAGGGTGGGTGTAGCCAGAGCCTGATCACAGTCCCTAAGGCAGCGTGTGGCAGCTCCTGTGGTTTGTCAGAGGGCCCACCTTCTAGATGATTTCTTAATAAATTGATGGCCCCCCCAATGGAATAAAGTGCATTCAGGTGTTATCATCAGTGGACAGTCAGGAGTGGTGGTGACCTCCAGGGTTGGGGTGGGGAAACTAGTCCCGCAGGCTCAGCCAAACTGCCTCATGGCCTTAGTCTCCAGGGCTCCTGCCCCTACAGGCTGTGCCTGAGATGTGACTCCAGTGGTGACTAGAGAGTACCACCCTAGCTTTGGGAGAGAAGGTTCTATAGTCTGGGGGCCCAGGTGCCTCCTCTTCACCCCCTGCTTCCTTCAAAAGCTAGTGTGTCTCCCACTATCTTTGGCTACCTTTGAAATTAGAGCTGCAAAGAGTCATGTGGGCTATTTGGCATCTTGAAGATGGAAGGAACTGAGGCATCCTGGTAGTCTGAGGTGCCAGCCAGACATCCTCTGGTTGGCTGTGTCAGGGGTAATGGACTTAAGAACCCTGCTCTGGCAGTAGGCTTTCTGAGCCTTTGACTCCTAGGAGGCAAGTGCTTCCTGGGCTAGGGAGAGTGCAGAGGGCAAACAAAACCTCATAAAATGAGTCTTCTTTTCTTTTAGGGAGATGAAGTGTCTTTCTCTGTCACCTAGGCAGGAGTGCAGTGGTGCAATCCTAGTTCACTGCAGCCTTCAATTCCTGGGCTCAAGCAGTCCTTCTCCCTTAGCCACCCAAAGTGCTTCTACTACAGGCATGAGCCACCATACCCAGCCAAGAAACAAAAGTATTTAAGGAGCAGGCAGATGTTGACTTAGGTGCCTAGGAGGAAAGGCTTACCAAAGAGTGACTGACCCAGAACTGCAAAGGTTGAGCAAGAGAATTAAGGAGGGTCCAGCTCCTTTGTTCTGGAAATGGTAATCATAGCAGCCAACACCCAGCCCAGACTCTGAGCCAAGCACATTATACATGTATTCCTTGTTTTACTACACTTTCCTTTTAGAGCCATTTTCAGTTCACAGCAAAACAGAAAAAAAAGTAGAGTATTCCTCTGTACCACAACAGCCCCTAGGCTCCCATTTGTCCCCATTGCTGAGCTTGCACTGGTGCTTCATTTTCAACCAAAGCCTGTAGTTGATATCAGGGTCTGCTCTGGGTGTTATACGCTCTATGGAGCTTGACAAAAATGTATAATGACATGTACCATGTATATATATTATAATATCATGTGTATATATATTCATTTTTTAAACCTATGATAGGCAGGCTAGGCATGGTGGCTCACACCTGTAATCCTAGCACTCTGGGAAGCCAAGGCAGGAGGATCCCTTAAGCTCAGGAGTTCAAGACCAGCCTGAACAAGAGCAAGGCCCTGCTTCTACTAAAAATAGAAAAACTAGCTAGGCATGGTGGTGGGCACCTATAATCCCAGCTACTCTTGAGGCTAAGGCAGAAGGATGGCTTGTTCCTGGGAGTTTGAGGTTGTGGTGAGCTATGATGACATCACTGTACTCTAGCGGGGTAACAGAGTAAGACCCTGTCTCAAAAAAGAAAAAAAAAACTATTATGGAAAATTGCAAACTTCTCCACAAGTAGAATAGTACACAGTCAGCCGCTAATATTCACAGATTCTGTGTTTGGATTCAACAAATTACAGATCGAAAATATTAAAAAAATACAACAATAAAAAATAATACAAATAAAAAAACTCACAATATACCAGCAATCTGCATAGCATTTGCATTATATTAGGTATGATAAGTAATCCAGAGAGGATTTAAACTACATGGGAAGATGGGAGAATGCGTTAGGTTATATGCAAACATTATGCCATTTCATATCAGGGACTGGAGCATCCATGGAGTTTGGTATCCCCAGGGGGTCCAGGAACCAGTCTTCCTCAGATACTGAGGGAAAACAGTAATCAACTGCAATGTATCCATCACCCATCTTGCACAGTGATTGACACATGGCTAATGTTGTTTCATATGTACCCCTCACAGCCCTGACATGTTGAAGCAAATCTCAGCTTAGTTCTTCCATCAGTTATACCAGAGTTACCAACACAGTCTTCACAACCCTTTTAGCAAGCAAGTACTACCATTGGCCCCACTGTCCAAAAAACGGCGGGCACAGCGGAATGTCAATGGAGTGGAGATTAGAAGCCAGATAAGTACAATTCCACAAGTTCGGTAGATCTCCCTCACCTAAAACAGAACCTCACTAAAGGTCCATGTCACAAGACGGAGGAATGTGGACCCCACTATGCCTCTCAAACAAGTGGTGGGATTGTCCCATCTTCCTCCATTTTTGTTCATTCAGTTAAATTTGTTCACCAAACATTCACTAAGTGCCCAGGCACTGTGTTGCACACCACAAACACAAGAATGAGCCACAGTGACAACCCCTACCGTCTTCATGGGGCTATGCCCTCACTGGGGGTCACCAGTATCACAGAGATCGAAACTAGACAACGGCTTGGCGCCTGTGGCTCAGAGGGCTAAGGCGCCAGCCATGTACACCTGAGCTGGCGGGTTCAAATCCAGCCCGGGCCTGCCAAACAACAATGGCGGCTACAACCAAAACAAAAATAGCCGGGCGTTGTTGCGGGTGCCTGTAGTCCCAGCTACTTGGGAGGCCAAGGCAGGAGACTCGCTTGAGCCCAGGAATTGGAGGTTGCTGTGAGCTGTAATGCCACGACACTATACCCAGGGCAACAGCTTGAGGCTCTGTCTCAAAAAAAAAAAAAATTGAGGAGAAGAGACAAATATTCCCTTTAGAGGGATTCCAAGGAGGTGGAGTATAATTCCCCACTCTTTAAGGGTGGACTCTGCATGGTGATTTTCTTCCCAAGTGCATAGTATAGAAAAGAAGTGGAGAAACTGACAAATATTACCCCATGCAGATGACTAAGGTTAACAGACAAGGATAAGTATATTGATGGTATATGCCGCTGATATATACAATGAGTTGACAATGATGCTTAATCTCTGCGGCCCTTCTCCCCCAAACCTATAATTTCAGTCCCCTCACACACACACACACAAATCAGGTAAATATAAATCGAGCAATAGTCTATAGTTTCTCTTACCAGTAGCCCTCAAAACTGTCAAGGTCATCAAAACCAAGGAAAATCTAGCTGGGCATGGTGGTTGGGACTGTAATCCTGACACTCTGGGAGGCTGAGGCAGGTGGATTGCTTGAGCTCAGGAGTTCAAGATCAGAATGAGCAGGTGCATCTTAGCAGGGTACTGGTGAAACTTATTAAATGTAGAGTATCAATGTCTTTATATAGTGACCAAGAAAATGCCATGAAGGCTATCTGTAACAGTACGATCAAAATATTTCTGATTGTATATGAAGCACATTGTGCCCTATGATTGCACCAATGTACACAATTATGATTTAAAAAAAAAGCAATGCATGTAATCAAAAATACTTGTACCCGTGTAGTGCACTGATATAATTTTAAAAGATGCTTCTTTATCAAACACCAATAGGAATTTGCTACCTGTTGGAACCCTTGCTTCTCACGGTGCTTGGATAACTAATTATAACTTTATATCATCGCTTTATAACTTTTTATATTGTAACTTTCATTTCCATGTCATTTAAGTCCCTTGCAAAATCATTCCTCTTGAGATTAAAATTTGGAAAGTATAGACACTGAGTCATAGCTGAGTTTCAGGAGTTCTGTTGGCTCCCTGAAATTGTATACAGCATATTGTACATTAATGCACACGCATATTTTAGGGGAAAGAATTGTGATTTTATTATATTCTTAAAGGGGTCTTATGAACAAAAAATAAAAAATATTTTTCTATAAAGACTGTATTTATTTCACTTTATATTTCACAAGTATAAACTGTAAAACATGACATGTGCACATTTTTCCACTTTACCCCATAAAATAGGATCTATTAAGATTGAGTTAAGGTTCCTGGACACTCTTCTTCCTGCTCCTCCTCCTTTTTACTCATACTGCCTCTTCCACATTCTTTGAAAACCTTCTGTTTACTCAACATACCTATTGGTTTATTATCTCATTTAGTCCTGCCAAAAGCTATAGAAAGTAAGTATATTTCACTTAGAAGAAACTGAGTTAAGTAATTTGCCTAAGGATTTAACTAGTAGGCAATAGTGATAAGGTCTGAGTCTAGAGCTAATTCTATCGTGGCAGTCTCTTTTGTTTCCTCTTAATATGGAAAAAAAAATTATTTCAAAGACACATTCAGAAGTAAACTTACTGACATCTCTCTTTCCCATATTCTTCTTTTTTTTTTTTTTTTATGAGAGACAGAGTCTTACTTTATTGCCTTTGGTAGAGTGCTGGGGCATCATAGCTCACAGCAACCTCAAACTCTTGGGCTCAAAGTGATTCTCTAGCCTCAGCCTCCATGGTAGCTGGGACTACAGGTGCCCACCCCACACAACGCCTAGCTAATTTTTAGACAGGCTCTTGCTAGGCTGGTCTTGAAGTACTAAGCTCAGGCGATCCACCTGTCTCAGCCTCCCAGAGTGCTAGGATTAGGGATATGAGACACTGCCCCCAGCCTTGTATTCTCCCTAGATTGTGACCAAGTTGATTTTGTATCTTATGTATCTCTTTTGTGTCTTATGACCTCATGCTTGCTATTGTGCCTGACACCTCATAGATGTTCAAGAATTTCTTCTGAATTGAAAGGTAATTACCAGGAGACTTTGTTTCTTACTAATTCTGACTTAAGTTCCAATAGCTATGTCATTAACTCCCTGTGACCTTTCATTTTTTAAAATTAGTTTCCTAATTTATTAAATTTAGGTTAGCATATAAATTTTAAATCCGACTTATTTAGTTTTAGTTATTGTGATTGTTACATACAAGAAATTCAGTCCCATGGAAATTAAATCTACGGAAATAGCAGTGAGTTGTTTTATTTCATAAAGTATTATAATTTGCTAGCTTCTATGTTCCCAGCTTCTTTCCAGATTCATCTAATATGTGAATGAGTAGATGTTTGGTTGAATTTTGTTGCAGTTTGGTGTAGTTCAAGCAGACATAACTCTGTACTCTTATTTAAATTTCTTAGCATTCAGAAATCTCCTTATATGTCATTTTCTCTCATGTGGCTGTTGGCGTTCTACTCATTTGTTTTATTATGTTTTTACATAATCCTTAACACAGATGAGATATAAGACACTCTACAGTCTATCACAGTTGAAACTCTAGACCTTCCCTCAACCCATGGGATTCATTTGGCAGGAGGCCACCAAAACCCGTTTGTTTGATGCTTAGCTTCTAGTTTCTACTTTAATTGCTGCCAAAATCTGAACACGTGGGAATTTACTTGCTCATTATATTTGTCACGGTGGTGTCACAGACCCAAATAAAGACTGTTGCATGCAAAATATTTATGAGTATTAATTTGGTCAAAACGTGTATATTGGATTCTCTATTTTTCTACATTATAAAGTACAGCACATCGAGACAGAAATAAGACAAAATCCTTGACTTTACTAGTGAACTATCACTTATCCCATCCAATATCTACATTTAACAGCACCCAGAGGAAGACTCTTTCAGAACTTTATTATATTCACTTCATGCAGCTTACTTTTTAGAAGCAGTCACGTGAGGGCTTTGAGTCCGGCTCTGAGGCTAGAGTACTTGAGTTCAAATCAATGCTTTATCTTTTAGTAGCAATATGACCTTGGGCAAGTTATCTTAATCTCCTCTGGGGTTGTTCTCTCATTTATAAAATAGGGATACTTATGGTTGTTATACGGATTAAATGGGTAAGACCTTAGGTAAGTGCCTAAGCTAGAGTAAGCCTTCAGTGTTAACTAGTTCATGGTAATTCATCCTTACATACCAAAAAACTTAAAATTTATTGTGGTTTCTGATATGAATTTCTGATTTTCTACTAATTACTTTTGCCTGCTGTAGCAAGTGGAGCTCTGTTCAGCATTGATTTAATACCTTCTGTGACCTTCTGTCTCTCCTGTGTGGAGGCTCTTAGGCCTGCTGCTTCCGCCAGTGTTTTCTCACTAATCACTGATTATTCTTGTTCTTGGGGCTTGGGATTCTGAGTAGTTTGTTCATTCATTCTCTTTGCCCTCTCTTCCCTTTTATTTACCTTTTGCCTTTGGCTTTTGTCTTTCTTATTAAAAAAAAAAAAAAAAAAAGCACCACCTTGCTTCTGCTGGGCTGGTTGTAGGTTTCTCCTGTGATTATACTGGTCAAAGGAAAGTAGAAGGCATGCCAGCAGTGGAAAACACAAGTCATTGATGAGATAATTTGATGAAATTGTTGGAAATTTTTCTATTCTGGAAAATAAGTCCCCCATGTTTTACTTGTGCCCCAAATTGTATTGTTGGATAGTGCTACCTATACTAACATATAGAATCTGCTATGATGAATAACATACTAAGATTTGTTCCAAGTAATTTTTATTTTTTCTCAGATCTATGCTTATATAAATTGGACTGAGAGTAGCCTCTGATAGGAGGCCATGGCTCCATTTTACCTGCACTTGTCCTTAATGGTAGGGAAATGTTACTGATGGTGAACATGACCATGAGCCTGTTTGCCTCTCACCCAGTGGATCTCTTATTTAACTTTATTTATGGAGAAGTGAAGCAGATAAAAATGTGGGTTGCTTGAGGTTCTTATTCCATCTGTCAAAAGCCCAATATTGCCTGAACTAAAATTTTAATCATGTTGTGATCTTTGGTACTTTCCTATATTGTTCTTGAAACATAGAAAGAATCTTGAATTCGATTTTCACTTTTATACACAGAAGTGTTTTTGATTAAGGTAACACTTAGACCAGCAGTTCTGAACCTGTGGGTCACGACCCCTTTTTAACAATGAAAATACATTATAACATTAGGAAGGTCGAGAACCTCTGACTTAGACAGTTTAAATGCTCTCAGTGTCTATTTGTTCCCTTTATTATTCTGTTAGGCACAGTGAGGGTTTTGGAGACCCAGGGTATAAAACATGGAGCATCCTTTTTTTTGGTTTGGTTTAAGTCAGCCTAATATAACATTCCACCTAATGGCAGAATGTGGACTTCTAGTGACTTCCAGATCGAGTCAGTATTAAAGCCGAGACCCCTCCTTGAGTAAGTGAAGATGTTCTGGTCTCTCCTCCAGCTAACGCAAACATTTTGCTGTATTCAATTTCTAGAGTCGCAAAGAGCTCTAGGAGGCTACTTCAGAACCGCTGTGTCCACTCTTTAATCTTCTTTATGAAAAAGAGTGTTTTTGTCTCCTGTCTCTCAAAAAACTAGATTATCAGGTAGTCTTCTATCCATACTACTTATTCAGGGATGGGCCTCAAAATATTAAAATCTAACCATTTTGCTTTTTCTTTCATAAACCTGTTGTGGAACTGCAGGGAAACAAGTTCTTGAGCATTATGGCTCTAGACTAGGGAACAGCCATGGGCATTATTGCTCTAGTATAGGGAGTGACTATTTGTTTATTTATTTGTTCATTTTTGAGACAGAGTCTCACTTTTTGCCCTTGGTAGAGTGTTGTGGCATCACAGGTCACAGCAGCCTCAAACTCTTGGGTTCAAACGATTCTCTTAGCGTAGCTGGGACTACAGGCGTAGGTCACAACACCTGGCTATTTTTAGAGACCAGGTCTCACTCTAGCTCAGGCTGGTCTCGAACCTATAAACTCAGGCAATCCACCCACCTGAGCCTTCCAGAGTGCTGGGATTACAGACATGAGCCACCATACCCAACTCTCAGGGAGTGACTTTAGATGGCCACAAAAAAAGTTTTAAATTGTAGGAGGATTGGCGAGGAGGAAGAGGAGTATGTGGAATGTCAGGGCTAATGGGAAACAAGTAAACAACTATACATAATTTTATTTATGGCCTCAATCTACCATATTGTGATAGAAAAGGAGGCAGATCCATTTCTGTAGTAACATCTGAATCAGCTTGAGAGTGCTCAAAATGTCTATATAATTAAAAAAAAAAAAACAACTAGAGGTTTGAAAAAGAATAATTTCTTCAAGGATTCTGTTTGTAAAAGATTTTCTACACATGGAGATTAGTATAAAATAGCGTTTTCAAAAACAGAAAAAGAACTGATCATATTAGAATTCATTTTTGGAAGGATTTGTACATTATGGGGAATAGCAAAAGTTTACTTTTAATTTTTGCTTATTACGTTTTATTATAGTTTCCCCGGGGGACTTCAAGCTTGGATGTTGGGATGATAAGAGGTTTTGTGGATGCTCTCTGTATTTGCTTTTGATTCCGAGCGCCTATATCACAATGTTGTAGCAGGCTGTCTTAAATCTTTGCCTGTGACTTTCTTTTGCCATGGGCACTATTGCTGTCGTCTAGGGAATAACTTTAAATGGCTAAACTGAGATCTTAAAATTCCCTCTTAATTACAGTAGTGTAATTATCACGTCCTTCCACTGGTATTAACAATTAAATCACAGATTTCCTGCAGCATTGCTGGTCTTCAACACAGTACCCTAACTCAAAATAATTGTTTTTAAATAAAGAGATTCAGATATAGTGTTGTTTAATTTTGTTCATCCCTGTTGACAAATTCAAAGTGTCTTAAAGTTTTTCTAAAAACCAGCCAACCAAACAGAAATATCCCATCGGAGGCACATATTTATTTTGATTAACTGGCAAGGAAATATATAGGTATAAGTGTATATATATGACATATATGCATTTTATACATATATATATCTCCCCAAGTGAGAAATTATTAAAAATATAAACATGACATTTAAAGGGAAATATCTATCCCCACATCTGTTTCATAAACTATCACTGTGGAACCATCATATTAATTGTAGGTGATATTTTCCATATTGAGAGTCAATAATTTAAAGTTTGAAAAAGAAAAAATAGTAGGTTATGAAACCTTCCACTTCTAGATTTAAATGTAAGACAGTAGTGAGCCACCCAATTTGGTAGGATTTGTTATGGAAAACCCAGTTGCAGAGGAAAGTAAGTGTACACGTATGACCAAAGGAAAATATAGACTGTTTTCCATTAGTGGTAAAACTAGGGAACAAAATGAATGAGATTTAGATTCATAAATCCTGAGTTTACTGTTTTACCACTGATGAGAGCAGTTTCACACTCTGAATGCGTGTTGGGTGAAAACAGCAATTTGAGTTCAAGTCAATAAATATTTGTTTTATTCTTTTAAAGTTTGTAATTCATTTTCAGCCATTTATTCTTATGCTGTTTCTATACAACTAGCACACATAGAAAATAAAAAGTCAACAAAGTAAAAATTTGCTAAATAAATAAGTGCAGACGCGTATAGAAGAATATTCTGCAACTTTAAAATTTATACTGAGGAGTTTGCTTACAATCCTGAAAAGATAGTAGCCATGTAATATTAACTTTAAATAAATGAAGATGAATCAAAAGATATTCCAAATATTGTAAACCTCATAACTGTCTCCAGTGGTATTTCTGAGTGGCAGTTATTAACAGTAAGGTACACTTTAGGTTGAATATAGACAATAAACAGAATTGATTTTGCTACATGGCTTTATTTTCTTGTGTCACTTTGTGTCCATCCTTATATTTCTCTTTAAGTGTGCAAATTAAAAAAAACAAAAAAAGAGGGTGACGCCTGTGGCTCAAGGAGTAAGGTGCCAGCCCCATATGCTGGAGGTGGTGGGTTCCAACCCACTCCCATGCAAAAACTGCAAAAAAAAGAAACTGCCGCTTGAAAACATTTTTTTGGTTTTTTGTTTTTGGACCATTTTGAAATATGAAAACTTCTACAAGTGAATTGTTAAGAAATTAGTGGAGGTTTAAATCTTAATTGGAAAAATGAATATGAAATAGAAAAATGTCTTGAGTCAAGTCCTGTTTTATATTGCATTAATTTTATTATGAGCACTAATTTTGTTGTATTATATTTCACAAAAGCAGCAAATTCAACATACGTAATACAAGAATTTCCTAAAACATTAAAATCTCACCTATTTATGACTTTGCTTACAGTCAGAAATATAAAACCATAACTGAAAATTTGGAAAATGCTGAAGACTAAACAGAAATACCCTTGTCTATTCAACATTCTGAGATAATGATTTAGTATTCCATTTCTCTCATTTTTTGCTTTGCATTTTTTTTTTTGAGACAAAGTCTCACTCTGTAGCCCAGGAGAGAGTGCCATGGCACCAGACTAGCTCACAGCAACCTCAAACTTGGGGGTTCAAGTGATGCTCCTGCCTCAACCATAGGCATCCTCCACAATGCCCAGCCAATTTTTGTATTTTTAAAAGAAATAAGGTCTTGTTCTTTCTCAGGCTGGTCTTGAACTCCTTAGTTCAAGGGATCTTCCTGCCTCGGACTCCCAGAGTGCTGAGATGACAGGTCTCATGAGGCACCATAGCCAGCACGGTTTTGGTTGTCTTGTTTTCCTTGATTGCAATATCATATGAGATCTCCAGCTTTATAGCATCTCTTTAAATATATTGCATGCTATCGTAAAAACATTGGATTATAATGAATGCATAACATCTTTCAGATTTAAAGTGTTCTTGCTCTATATAATCATTCCTCTAATAGTGAAAATTTAGAATATTCCCCCCAGTTTTTCACGGGTGAGAAAATGCCTATGAACATCAATAGGCATTAAATTCTTTTTTTTTTTTAAACATTCATCTTTATTTATTTATTTATTTTTTGCAGTTTTTGGCTGGGGCTGGGTTTGAACCCGCCACCTTCAGTATATGGAGCTGACGCTTTACTCCTTGAGCCACAGGTGCTATCCATCATAAAATTCTTTTAAAAATTATTTCCGCAGGTTGGGCATGGTGGCTCACTCCTCTAAGCCTGGCACTCTAGGAGACAGAGGCAGGTGGATTGCCTGAGCTCACAGGTTTGAGACCAGCCTGAGCTAGAGTGAGATCTTGCCTCTAAAAATAGCTGGGCATTGTAGCGGGCATCTGTAGTCCCAGCTACTTGAGAGGCTGAGGCAAGAGAATTGCTTGAGCCAGAGTTTGAGGTTGCTATGGACTATGATGCCACAGCACTCTACCTAGGGCAACAAACTGAGATTCTGTCTCAAAAAAAAATTATTTCCACATAAATATTTGTAAGATAACTATAACCTGTAAAGTGAAAAATTATACGCGTCCCTTTTTTTTTCCTTCTTGCTTTCTTTTTATCTGACTGGCAGTATTAAGGCAAAAGAAAAAAGAAAATTCAGCTCTCTGTCTGTAGGTGGTATTTGCCAGAAGGAGCAAACTACAGTGTTGGTTTATGGTCCTATGACCAGCTCTAATCCCTCAGGAGAAGCATTTGATTGCGCAACGTTCTATGGGGCCATGGAACGTCAGTTGAATTCTTACCACAAAGTTGTGCATTTATCACTACTAATTCCAGAACATTCTCCCACCCCCAGAAAATCCTATACCTGTTAGGAGTCACCCACCTTTCCCCCTTCTCTTCAGCTCCTGAAAACCAATAATCTGCATTCTATTGATTCACCTCTACTGGGAATTTAATATAAATGGAATCATAGTATGTGGCCCTTTTGTGTTTGGCTTTTTTTAATTAACATAATGTTTCAAGGCTCATCCATATTGTAGCATGTATATACAACTTCCCTTTTAATGGCCAAATAATAATCTGTTGTGTCAGTATACAATTTTTGTTTTTTTGTCACTTGATTGAATTTTGGGTTGTTTCCCATTGTGTCTGTCATATATAATGAAGCTACAAGCATTTGTGCACACGTTTTTGCTTAGTTGTATTTTCTTATTTTGTATGCACCCAAGAGTATATTGGAGTGTAATTGCTGGGTCATAGAGTAACTCTACTAATTATAGTCTTATTACATTTCTCTGGTTTATATGATAACTCTTTGTTTAATATTTTAAGATCATGCCAAACTGTTTTCCAAAGTGGTTGTATCTTTGTAAATGCCTACCAGCTATGAACAAAGATTCAGATGAATCCACAGCCTGACCCATACTTGTTATGGTCCTTCTTTTTGATTAGAGCTATCCTGTTGGGTGTGAAGTGGTATCTCATTCTAGTTTTGGTTTGTGTTACCCTAAAGACTGATGATGTCCAGTATCTTTTACATGTTTATGGACTACTTTTGACTTCTTTGAATAATTTTATATTCAATTCCAGATCCAGGATGTAATTTTAATTCTTACATGTAGATGCCCAGTTGTTCTAGCACTCCTTGTTGAAAGACCTGTTTAATAAATTATACAGATTTAATCAATTACCCATATTATTGTTCATCTATGTGTGAAATGTAAAATAATAAAGCATCCTGAAAAATACTGGAAGTATTGAAGAATGTCTTAAACAGAATACACAAAAACCTACTCTTAAATTAGAAAAATAATACATTGAACCTCATTAAAAATAATAAATTATGTACATGGTAAGATACTACTAAAATAATGAAAAAGAAAAAATGTTGCTACTAAAATTATGAAAACATAAGTCAAAGCAGGAGAGGATATTTTTAATGTAAATATCCAACAAAGGACTTTTAAAAATTCTGGATTCAATTTATTTTAGATCCATTCTTGTAATTTTCAATATAAAATCTTATAACTATGTTCAAAAGGATCTTTGCCTGTATTTGACTAAATTAAAAAACAATCAAAGTAAAAATAGCAATTTTTTACAAATGTATCTGTTAATTATTACAAATTGTAAATTATTAATTTAAGTTCTATAATATTTTAAAATACACCATACTTATTTATAGTTTGAGAGTAGTAAGAACATATTCTTTTGGTTTTCTTTGTGTCAAATTAACTAAAACACTAAATCCAGTTATTTTATTACCCAAATACCAGTAAATACTACAATAAATCTAGTGTGCCAAAAGATTCATGTAGATACATATTTTTAATCTAAAGTTGAAGCCTATACCTTATGTTCTTAAAATTTCATAGGGAGTAGTCAGATAAACAACAATTACATATATTATTGTAGTAAAATTTTAACAGAAATATTCTTAGAAAATCCAGGTAAGTAATGCTGTTATATTTATTAGAAAATAGAAACATTTATGAGTTTTAATTTACTTATGTCATGTTTACTAAACTTTACTGTCCTTCAAAGAACCTGCTATAATTTATTTTTCATTGGATTTTAAAAATCAAACATGTTTATTTTTCAGTAAATATATATGCAGACAATTTAAACATATATAATTGTATTTAAAGATCAGATTATAAAATTTTGACTTAAAAATATTGGAACTTTTAATATTATATTTTCCCTGGGGTCTATCTCTAGTAAATGCTAACTTATTTAGAACTAGATATTGATCATGTACTCATTATTGTTATTTAAAACTTACTTTATTTTCTATTTTGAATTTACATTGGCTTTGATATACTTGGAATTATTTTAGAAAACTAATTTTTACTCCTCACAACTCTTGAAGTTCTGCTACTTTTAGATCATATTCAGTTTCTTCTATTTAACCATTTTGAAAAATTGATGAAAAGAGTGTGACAGCTGTATCATAAAACGTTTTTATTTTGTTACTGTTGAATTCAACTGTCGATTTTAATGAATCCTACACAATTGAAGTGGTGTACGTATTTTTCATGAGTTTGTAATCAATATAAGAAATTATACTTTTACATAATTGTATAGATATAATTTTTCTCAGGATGCTAGAGAAATAATGCATTTTTAAAAATATGTTGCAGAACTGTGAGAAGCTGGAGAATAATTTTGATGACATCAAGCACACGACTCTTGGTGAGCGAGGAGCTCTCCGAGAAGCAATGAGGTAAGTCTGGGTCACCATAGCAACAGTCACAGATGTGGTAAAGAAAAAGTCATTCTTCATTATTGGGGGAACAAATGAGTTCATTGCCACCATTCAGCCCTGTTCTCTAAGGTATTAATTTGTCAGTGGAGAGACTTCCCTTGAGGCTGTACTTTGGTTTTGAAGCTGCATAAATGTTAAGCCTCAGTGCACAGTAAAAAATGTAAATGTTTAATTTGTTACTTAAAATGCTTAAGGGGTGTCTTGTTTTATATTTATACTAAACTGTGTGATTGAATGAAAATATTGTTCATCTACATTCTAGTTGTGTATTAAAAAATGCTCTATACAATGGCAGTTCTACTGAGCAGTATTTCCTCCTAATTAATGTTTAATTTAAAAAGAGGTACTTGAAATTTCATCTTCTATAAGATTTTATAAGATTATATTATATTATAGTTTTTTTAAAGTGATTTACATTTTTACACTATTACAAAGCATATAATTAACTTCTCTTCAAATATGGTGTTCTATAATGAGCCTGATCTTTTTTCTTTATTTTTTTCATTTCTTAACATGATTGTTTCTGAATATTTCTCTGAATTGCCTCAAATTCAATGTCTTTTAAATAGATTTTAGTGAAGTGTTCTTGAAATCTGTTTGATCAGAATCAAGAAAACTATTTATGAGACATTAAAAATGTGCTAGGACTAAAACTCACACTTGGGGTTTTCAGGCGACAAATGATTCCAATCTTAAAAGTTCGGTTTCAACCTTTCAGTAGGGTAATTTCCAGTATCTTTGTGTAGAAATGGGATGTTTACCTTGATTTAGCCTATGATTAAAATTTGGTTTTAAAATATACTTTCTTCTGTTTTAATGCTGCATCTGAAGGCTGAAAATAAATAGAATAAGAGAAAGGATAAATCTAAGAGGCTTCCTTTAGAAGGGTGGTTTGGATACGGTTTTGTTTGCTAGCACGCAGTTACCATATACTTTAGTTTAGAAGCTGCTCTCACTTAGTAACCTCCCTTTTACCATGCAAGCAGCAGGAGAAAGTAATTAAATTTAATAGAAGCTGCCCTCATTTTGAAGCCACTTCTATTTAAAACCACAGGGGGAGGTAATTAAATTTAATGGAAACAGTAGCTTCTACACAAAGATACATGGTACTTCTGTATAGATGATTATGATGTCACTAAAAGAGGAATAATATATTACTAGTACTGAGAAATTACCAGCTGGAGCAAGTGAACCTATTTTATTGTTAATGTCTTTACTAATAAAAAAAGAGGGAAAAATAAAACTGAGTACACAATAGAGAATTTGTATCTATATAAAATGCAACCAGACATTCTCAGAAAGTTTCAGTTGCTGAAAATAGTAGTAAATTAAAAATAACATGTAAAATATACTTTGGAAATGGCGATTGCAGAAATTATGAATGAATTCCTTTTTTACAATATGCATAGTCTCTGTCCTCTAAAACTACCATAGCTATAAATTGAACACATCATTTTTGTAAATGCTTATTTTAATAACTTCACATGGATTAAAAGTACTTGTCAATATTTATTTAGAAACGACAGTTATTCTCTGTGTTTTGTATGTATTCATTTTGAAGTGAATGCAGAGACAAACAAGAAGACAAAGAGGATGCCAGCTCTCAGTCTTTGAATGAAATAACTGAAGACCTAAAACATACAGAGAAAGAACTGAAAGGGGCAGGACGAATGAAAACAGATGGGGGGGGAGTATAATGAACAAGGACAGGACATGTAGCCAGTGCAGAATTTGTCATCATGAAAAACAAAATTGAATTGTAAGCGTAACTGTGTATGAAGAGATTATTAAATTCTGCCAAGTGTTCACATAATCTGTACCATTTTAGAATGTACCAGCATGTCCTGCTTTTATAAAAAAGTAGTGATGAACTGATGAGAAAAAAAGTGTTACCTTGTTCGAGTGACCTTCTACCACCCATGCCATGATATAAAGCAGTAGTCCAGATAATTTAAATCAGAATGTAATTATATGGTTGTAAAATGCATTTGTTTACTTAGGTGGCATATTTAAGCGTGCACATATGTTATTGGCAACATCTGGATTCACTGAAAATAAAGGAATATTTTAGTAACTGTTAGCATGCAACAGTTTAGTATTAATGTGAGAACATGAGTTCGGCCCCTTTTTTTGTCTTTGCAAAATACTGCAAGAGCTCATTGTTCCATCTGTGAGATTATGGAAAGAGGTAAACAAAAGTTTAATATCATTAATACACTAAAAGGGAAATGCATGTGGAGTCCAAATATAATTGTTCTCTCTTTTGGGATCTATTTTTCCTTGTATGAACAGATCTGGATCAAAGAAAACCACGGAGACAATGAGAAATGTAGTCTGCGCTTTAAAGATAGATGGTTGTTCTCATGGAGGGACCAGGGATTGTCACATGTATTTCAGGCACAGGAAGGGGTCTGATGTGACAGGAAGCACGTTTTTTGTTTTGTTTTGTTTTCTCCAAGAATTTTGGTAGGCATGCTTTCTCACATATCTCACAGAGCAAAACGTTCTCGTCACTGAACTGTCTTCCTATGCGCTGTGAATTCGCGTGGAAATGGAGCAGCATGAGGTTGGCAGGAATGGTGAGGACAATTCAGACTCTCAGAATAAGGCAGGGGCAGTGGAAGGCAGGTGGGAATAAGCGGCCAAAGGTCTCAAGGAACATAGGGGTGGGCTCAGGAAGCTGGCTGAAAAGGTGTTTGTTAACTGGATGCGAGAGGCCAGTTACGTAGAATCTAGCTTGCTGTAATAAAGCATTTATTCTGGTGAGTCATGATAGCTTTTTAGGATGGGAATTAGTATTAAATGTACAAATTATTAGGTTAATTTTATAGCTCTTAGAGTTGGAGTACAAGAAGAAGAAACCAAGTAGAGAGAGATACACCCATTCATTTATTTAATGAACATTATTGGGTTTCTTTAATATCCTGCGTAAAGGGTTACAGATATGAATAAGATAGTTTCCGCCCCCAAAGAGGTAACAGTTCAGGGAAGGAGACGGAAAATCAGCTGCTTGACCTGAAGGCCTACAGGCTGAGTATTGAAGCTGTTCCCTGGTCCCAAACCATGGTAGCTTACGTCTTAAGGGCTCTGGCATGTTGTAGGTTGGCTGTGGGGGGATGTGGGGGCACCCCCCCCTTCTCCACTAGCTGGAGCTCTTCAGCATCCCTGAGGTGGTTCCAGATGCCTGATCACGTCTAGCCAGGGGGAACTAGAGTACGACCAGACTAAATCTAAAGACTGACAAGTTGTGGCTGCTGTGTTGTGACTGTTTAGCAAGTAGTGTACCTCCTTATTTACTAAAGTTCTACTATTTCTAAGACATTAGAACAGAAAATTGCCCTTGTTCAATTCCCTGCCACCTCATCTTGCCTCTCTTCCTGGCCAGCCTTTCCACGTGGTGGTGAGCCTGTTCTTTTGGGATCCCTCCCAGGCTTTCTCCTGATCCCAGACATAGGGTGCTCTGAGCCTGGAGCCCTGCTATGTAAAAGGCCCAGGGCACTGCAACCTTCTCTAGAATGTGCTGGCTAAATAAAACACCTAAATAGTTTAATTAAGATAGGGAGAGGGAAAAAATAAAGAGGATTAACAAAGATTTGGGTTTTCAGATGAATTTGAGCTACCTAAGGGAAAGTTACCTGTAAATGTGCAAGAGGAGGAGAAAATATTCTACAGCTCAGGAAAAAGGCAGAGGGATTGACAACCACCTTTGGGACTTTAGTATTTTGATACTTGTGGCCACGAGAAGGCACCTGATTCCCAAGAACAGTGTATTGCAAGAGTAAGATGGAGAGTCTAACCCGATGCCTAAGACAATATTGGGCTTAGGGAAATACATGCCAAGGGAAAGCATATTTTGGGGTTTAGAATTTTCAATAACCTTCTCTAAAACAATTTAAGAAGAAAAGGATGGCAGGGGTAAGGTGGAATTCCTGGCAGTTGTTCCCTGACCCTTAGAGACATCTAGACTAATGCTGGTCAGAAGAACTTTCTGTGATGATAGAAATATTTTGGTGGCTTTATGTATGACAGCCCTTAGCCACATGTTCTATTGAACCCTTGAAATGTGACTGGTGAAACTAAAGAACTGAATGATTAACTTTTTAAAAATTTTATTAATTTAAATTTAAATACTTGCATGTGATTAGCAACTATGGTTTGATCTGTGGTAACCTACAAGGTCATTTTTGTATCACTAAAGTGATACATGATTGCCTCTTCTTTATGTAGTTCTCATTGATGGAGAGGGGTGAAACCATGTCCACACACATTGCATGTATATATACGATCTTCCTTGGAAAACTAAGAGTAAAAGGTAGATCTCTAAGACAATAATGCATTTAAAACCAAAATTAGCAAATGTGATTAGATTTGGAAGATAAAAAGTGACTCAATCTCTAAAGGCAGGACTAATATCTAGAAAGCCCAAAAGAATGAAGAATAAAAACACCCTAAGAATTAACAAGAGAATTTATAAATATGGCCATATTCAGAATACATATGGGATTTCATGAGATGTTTTATGTATTACCTACAACCAGTAGTGGCTATAATTGATAATAGCTCCTGTAAAGATCCAATAAAGTTATATGATAACATATCCGAAATCGTTCAGGACACTCTGTAAAGGATAGGAGGGTTGTTTAGCTGTTTGAGAGAATAAAAAGACTTTATACCCTTGCCTAACATAGTTCAAAGAAAATTTCATGTATATTAAAGAACCAAATGAAATAAATGAAATAGCCAAATTCCAGTAGAGTATGGAATTGACTATCTCTTTGAGACTTTGATGGGGAAAGAAATAATAAACTTAAAAGTAGTTGAAGAAATTACTGATCTTTGATTCCTTTAAAAAAAAAAAAAACTCTTGTCAGGCTCGGTGCCCATAACACAGTGGTTATACACCCAAAGGTGGTGGGATTGAACCTGGCCCTGGCCAGTTAAACAACTGTAACAAAAAAAAAGCCAGGCATTGTGGCAGGTGCCTGTAATCCCAGCTACTTGGGAGGCTGAGGCAAGAGAATCGCTTAAGCCCAAGAGTTGGGGGTTGCTGTGAGATGTGACACCATGGCACTCTATCGAGGTTGACATAGTGAGACTCGGTCTCAATCAATCAAACCAACCAACAAACAAAAGCACAAAAAAAAAAACTCTTGCCAGTTGTAAGATGGGTGAACCAAGAAGCTATTAAGTTAAGTGAATTAAGGCCAAACAGTAAAAATACTTCATGGTCTCTTTTATATATGGAATCTAAAGAAGTTGATGTGATAGGAGTAGAGAGTAGAGGCTGGGGAGAGGACGAGGGCGGCTGGAGGACGAGGGGTTGGTCAGGAAGAACAAAGTTACAATGAGGCAGGAGGGATAAGTTCTGGTGTTCTGTTGCACAGTGGGCCCATGACAGTCAAAAATAATGTGTACTTCAAAATAGCTAGAAGACAGGTTTGGGAATGTCCTCACCACAAACAAATGGCAAATAGGTCAGGTGATGGATCCGATAATTACCCTGATTTGATCACTACACAACTTAGCTATTTATACCCCATAAGTATATACAATTATTGTGTGTCAATTAAAGAGAAAGTAAAACACTTTTTAAAAGTTTTGTAAATGGAGCAAAAATCGCAAAATTAAAAGACGTCAGCATACTACTGTATTCTCATTTGTATGACAGATTTAAAAAATTAGGAGCTTAATGGATAATTGGCAAAATATGATTGAAAAAGCCCTATAAATTATGGGCTCTAATGGCAAAGAAAAATGTAAATGTCATTAAAAATATACTAATATTTGCTTATTGCTGTTACTGCATTTCACTGGGGAGGAGGATTTGGGCGCTTGGCATACAATAGTGAGATAGCCTCACGCTCTTAGAGTTTGCAAGGATTGGAAATTACAACTGCCTTTAAGGACTGTGTCAATAAGAACTAGGAGCCTGAAAATAAACACACACTATTCATATTAATTTATCTTCTAGAAATATATTATGCTGAAGGCATATAAATATGGATAGTCTGAATCTAATTTTCACATTATGAACTATAGCCATGAAATAGTTATCTATTATTCAGGAAATAAATATATATATCTGTTTCTCTCTCTCATACACACACACAGATACATTCATATATATATACACACATATGGTACATGTATGGTAAATTGTGGCATATTCTATCTGCACATTAAAATTATCTTTAGCATGTTTTTAGTGGTTTAGGAAGCCTCCATTATAATATTTAGTGAAAATACCAAGAAACAAAATTACATGTAGAACATAATCTTGACCAAATATAAAGAATGCAGAGAAAAACAAAAAAAAAGAATGAAACCGAGCTAGTACATCTGGGCAGAGAGTTCACAGATACTTTTTCAAGGCACACACTTTTCTATTCTTCTAAATTTTCTGTAATAGTAATATATTATGAACAATTAGAAAAATAATGACATAAAAATGAAAACATTAAAAGAATGAAACACGAATATAGGATATGTGGGATGAATCAAGTTTGAGAGTCCAACTATAATTTTAGGTATAGTAAGTTTTTTTCAGTTTCACTTTTTTATAAAATAGGATTATAAACTTCACCTCATAAGAGAATCGCCTGGAGCCCAGGAGTTGGAGGATGTTGTGAGCTGTGTGACACCATGGCACTCTGCCAAGGGTGATAAAGTGAGACTCTGTCTCTACACAACAAACAAACAAACCATAAAAAAAAGTCACCTCAAAGGATTAATAGGAGGAACCAGCGTGTGTAGGAGAGAATGCTTTGTCATTTATGAAAATTATTTAAAAAGATACAGAATATAATTTTAGTACAAATTATTTTGTTTTAGTGATTTATAGTGTTTATTTAAAAGATTTACATATCTCCAACATAAATAATGGAATTGACTGTACAACTTCAATTCTCACCTTTGCATAGACAATACCAGAGGCACTATGTCTAGTTAACTCATACAGAGCTCATTATGGTGTTGCCCCTATATGGAAATCATGTACGGCATTCCTGAAAATGATGAAATAAGAAAAAAAAAAGCACTTTAAAGATAGGAACAAATTCAGGATCAGGTCAGATCTCCAGTTTGTGGTAGGATAATGAAGTTAGAAATAAAAATCTCAGCTTCTTTTTACCACGTTTTTTCCTTATCTCAACCAGTTCAATCCTCTTTGCATGCCAAGGTGATTTGATTTTTGTTCTATCATATTCCGCACCTGTCTTATCCCCATAATAAGTTCTAAGCATCAAGAGGAGAGGTGGGGCCTTTTGTAACATGGTGTTACAAGTTTGGTATCTTCATTCCCCACAGAAAGTGGTGGGTCGTAGGAACATGGAATTGGTAGGTGTTTGATTGAATAGCTAGAGAAAAGAAGTCACATTCTAAAACAGAAGAGATACATGGAGAATACATGATTTTCACTGAAAAAAACAAACAGTGCTATTAGGAGCCTTTTGATAGTGGCTTAATTAATATACAGAAAGATTATTTAGACTTCTGGTATGACACTGTGGCAAGGAAAAATATTGCATTTTTGGAGCACCAACACTGCCAATGTGGGGTTAGTGCTTTATTTACAAAGCCAACTCTATTCAACGAGACCTGTTATATTTAGATTATTATAAAAATGCCCTATTAGGGCATAATGTGTCTGCAGGCCTTATTGCTTGACTTCATCACGTGTTAAGAATTTTGTCACTAGATGGTGATGTTGAGTTGCGCAGTTTATGTTTGCTGGCTTTTTTCCTGGTGTGTGTTATAGTATTTGTAGGTGCATCCTAAATGCAACCATTTATACAAAGTCAAATATTTAAGTTAACTATGCGAAATAGCTTTTAAAAACATACAACAATTCTAAATGTTATTTCAGTCAAAAGGGTTAAAAATTGCTCTCATGTTCTTGTTTCTTTACCTTTGACTCAGACACTTTTAGAGGTGGAAAGAATGTAAATAGCAGTGTAAACTTTTTATCGAGAGATTGAGGTCAGAAGAAAGGATCTGAGACATTTTAAAGAGGTATTTTTCAGTTTTTCAGGTATATCCCTTTAATTAGTCCAAAATACATCTTTAATTTCACTGCTTTGGTTACTATCCAGGGGTACCGGGCTGATTTACTGTGTGATCTAAGGGTTTTTTTTTGTTTGTTTGTTTGTTTTTACTACAGGTACCTAGGTATTGTTTTAGCTATTTAGCAGGTTTTTTAAAGTTAATTATATCCCTTGCTAAGCTTAATGGTTATACTGCACTGATATTTCTTTAACTACACTTCTACATGAACTGTGACCATTTCTCTGAGTAGTTTTTTTATCTGAATAAGATTTATACAATATTATCAATATGCTACTTCATCTTAATTTTGGAGGTAAGATTCGTGTGTGTTGCATATGTGTGTACATCTTATACATGTGTATGTGTATATGTATTGTATTTTTATAAAACCTCCCATTCCAAGTAAAGGAAAACTAGCAATGTCACCAAATTTGAAGGTTGGAATTCCCTTTTCTTCTCACATGTATTGATTAGTATTACAAAGGTATAAGGGGAGTCCATGAATTTCTTTTAAACTAGTGTAAAAAGTAGAGAGAAGGAGAAAGTGGCCTAAACATTTGAGATCAGTGAATTTATTAAGTAGTTTAGAAAATAAATAGAAGGCTATGAGAATAAAATTGAAGTAGCATTGAAAAAGGATATAAAATAAATAAAATGAAAAATACTTCTAGTGTAATGGGCAATGTGTTTAATAATATACAAGTAAATAAAATTCTTTTAAAACTCCTGAATATATTATGGTATCAATAATATAAAAAAATTAACATTTGTAATATTTTTTATTTTCAGAGTTTTCCAAAATAAAAATAAATTACTTTTGTGAGTAAGAAACGTCCATAGATGTATATGTATTTCAATTACATGAGAAGTTTCACCAGTGAAATTGAATTCAGAAGCAACGTGTTAGCTGTTTTCTTTATTAATCAAATTTCAAATTTCTTCATAATTACATTTCTACAAGTTTTCCGTCACTAAATGGATCAGCAGGAACCTCCTGAAAGCCTCATCCCCTTAATGAGCAGAGTACAAGAGTCTCCTCTTAACGTCTGTGTTTAGGAGGTCATTGTCTTTGCCATTTTTATTATGGTTTTAGAAAAGCTCATATTTCACCAGGCCCACAGCGGGATCCTCAGTTTCGTTCATGCCACTTAATACAGCAGTAAGATAATCAGGATGAATCTTTTAGATTTTTTTGAATCTAAAGACAAAAGCACATCATTACTTCATGACTTTTGTTAAATAATAATGCATCTATTCTAATACATGGCATGGAAATACAGCTCAGAACACAGATGTAATTAATCATTTGTAATTGTGCAGTGTATGTAATTGAAGTCATGTAAACTGTGTAATATGAACATATGTAGAAGTATGAAGAATACACACCCAAATGTGCACACATATGCATACACATATTCGGTATTACCTGTTTACCTTATAAACTAGGAAGATTACTTTCATCCCCTCACTTCAGGGGTGAGTAAAACCAAGATTAGACTCTGAATTTCTGCTGGCCCAAAGATGATGTAATTTTTCCTCCATTTATGAGGGAACACAGGAAAAGTCTGATATTAATTATTACTAATGTTGAATAAAAACCAAACATATGCCCAGCAATAATGCTTCTGTATTATCTAGGGATTTGTTAGCAGTTGCCATATGCAAATTTAGAATTATGTTAATATAGAATCTTATTCTCTATTTTAATAAGAAATATATTGGCTCGGTGCCCATAGCTCAGTGAGTAGGGCACCAGCCACATACACCAAGGCTGGTGGGTTGAAGCCCAGCTGGGGTTTGCCAAACAGCAATGACAATGGAGCTAAAAAAAATAAATAAATAAAAATAAAAGCTCTGTGTTGTGGTGGGCACCTGTAGTCCCAGCTACTCAGGAGGCTAAGGTAAGAGATTTGCCTAAGCCCAAGAGTCTGAGGTTGCTGTGAGCTGTGACACCATAGCACTCTACCCAGGGTGACATAGTGAGACTCTGTATCAGGAAAAAAAAAAAAAAAAGAAAAAGAAAGAAAACAAATAAAAGAACTACCAATTACATAATTATCAATTAAATATTTGTGAAACAGCATCACAAATGATCAATTAATAGGCTACTCAATTAAGTTATTAATTAATATACTTAATATGTTAATTTAATTATTTATAGAATGTATTATCATGGTAATCAATGTAAATACTGGTTTATTCGACCTGGTGCCTACTGTGTACTATATAATACTTGTTTAAAAGCAATATTTGCAGAAAAAAATACAAATTGATACTGCAAATGCCATTTTACAACAATCTGGTACATTTGCAATGATAAAAGCAGAAAAAAATAAATATACCATTGATAAAGAGAGTGTTTCTATTTGAAACAACAATGTTAGCAACAACAATATGAATAAGAAGAACTGAGCCAAGGTCAGGACAAAAATTAAATTTCCCTTTAGTGTCAGATGATTGAAAGGGGGACACAGGTTTTGTTTTGCTACCAAAGAAAAGTGCAGAGCTAAGTCGTTAGTCTAGAATGCTTATCATTTTAGATACAGACTTTGAATGAACAGCTAATAGCTAAAATTATTTAGGAGATAAAAATTGGTACTGTGAGGATTAGCTTTAATTTTAAGTATCCATATTGAAGTGCCACATTATGATTTTAATGTTATGATAATCTTGTTAACAAGCTGTTGTGTGTATACTATCGTATTTTAATGTACTTGCAAAGCTTAAGTAAACCATAAAGTAAATTGCTTTTTGAATCAAGCTTTTACAAGTGGAAAATTAGTGGTTTACATGTTTTGAATACGTATTTTGTAATTATATTTGGCATTTTCTACACTTAAAAAGAATAATAAAATAGACTTAAAGATACTAGATCATCAGTCATAAGCACATTGGAATTTTTTGTTATTGCCTATTCTAATCACTTTGGGTGTATTTCACAATATACTATGATATTATTAAATCATATATGGTTCTGTTTTTTCCCATAAGGTATCTTTCCCGCAAGATGTACATTGACATTTACTTACAACATTTCTCATTTTCATGTATCTATACATTACATTGAAAAGAAAAGTAATGCCAATTGTTATCCAGCATGTCTATAGATTATTATGGATATTAAATTCTTTCCATTGAGAGTGTGTATGTTTATTTTATTTTGGGGAGAAAAAAACTCTCTGAGAAGTGCAGAAGATAGTAAGTTAGATTTACCTTTTTGAAATGTGTTGCTTCAATTGACAAACCATGGTAATCTAGTAGTATAAAGCAGAAGTAAGCAGTCATTTTGTGTGAAAGGCCAGATAGCACATATCATCAGCTTTATTGACAATATTATTTCTGTCACAACTGCTCATTTGCGGTGATGTTGTGCAAAGGCATTCTTAGACAGTATGTGAACAGATAGGTGTGGTTGTGATACAGTACAATTTTATTGATATCAACAGGTCGCTAGCTGGGTTTGGCCCAGGTTTGAGAGCAGACATGGCTTAAATTCGTTGGAATACATTTCAAAAAATTGTTCCAGAAATATTTGTGAAAGTCTCTGATAGATTAATATTAAAAATACTGTGGAGCTTTTCCAATTATATTAAGAAACATGACTTAAAAACATGACGGAGGTGTCATATTTCCTAATTTCTGGTCTGTTCCTTGAAAGTCAGTTACGTTCCCTAGGTAACTCTTTCCAGTTAATAAGCATGATTAAGAATGAAGCAGACAATCCTGCACGGAAAATCACCAGTACACAGCCAAAATGCAGCATGGATATTCATGTCCCTGCATTGGTTCCTATTAATTTCTTATGTTTATGATTGGAAGTTCAAAAGTGGAAATAACCACTGAAGGACCATTTACATTAGCGGTCTCCAAACTTTTTGGTACCAGGCACAGGTTCCATGGAAGGCAATTTTTTCACGATGCAGCTTGAGAGTGGGGGCAATTAGATTCTCATAAGGAGTGCAACCTAAGATGCCCTGCACATGTAGTTTAGATTAGGGTTCACACTCCTGTGGAAATCTAATGCAGCCCCTGAAAGCCCAGCCAGGGGGTTGAGGACTGCAGATACACATTACAAAGCCACGTTATGACTCTAAGCTTGACACTACCTTACAGCAAGATGCTAAGAAACAACATTGTTATATTTTTGTTTGTCCATTATTCTTACAAGTAGATGAAGAATCCTGGTGTTTACTGAAGTACCTCTATAACATTAATTTAAAAAACATTGATTGTTTTGTATTTTGTGGTCCATTATTTTAGTGCCTTTAAGAGTTTTGTACTCATGAGACTATCTAAAGAATTACTTTAATTAAAAAATTTAGTCGATGCATATTTAAGCCATCAGTGAATAATGAATAAATACTTTTATTCCATAAAGAAGGGCATTTTTGTTGTTGTTTTAGGATGAAATGAGGCAGCATATAGGATACTCCTGAACTTTTAAATAATGATTTGGTGCCTGTATTCCCAGCTACTGAGCACACTGAAGTGTGAGGATTGCTGGAGGCCATGAGTTCAAGGCTGTAGTGCACCATGGTCACACTTGGGAATGGGCATTGAACTTTGGCCCAGGCATTGTAGTCAGACTCCCTTTCCTAAAATAATAAATCGAATAAATTAATACATTTTTAAAAATTCTCTTATATTCTTAATTTGCAAGATATTATTTAGGGCTAGCTATTCTGATATGTCAGATTTACAATGAAGTGGGAATGAGACTAAATTAACCTTAGTTTCAGTGGTTCTTATGCTGATGACTGGCAAGGCCTTGCCCTTATCAAAGGACAACGCTTCTTTCATGACCTGGATCCTAATTCTTCCAACATTGGCAACAATTTCCAATTTTCTCCTCTCCCCTCACCACTGATTTTTCAGTTTTTTGTGATAATTTCCATCTGCAAACATACATACTTGCATACAGTGTGCCATACAAATAAAGAAACAAAAGACCAAAGAAACAAAGCCTTCCCACGCTTTCTTTTCAGGTACCACTCCATTTTGTTCCTTACCCTTAAATAAAAATCCAATGAAAGAGTTGTCTATAAAGCTTTTTCATTTTCTACGATAGTCTCATGTTAATCTACTCCAGCTGGGCAGTCTTCCTGCAATTAGATCGGGCTGCTTTCGGTTACCAAAGCCCTAGTTCATACTTGACCTCTCTGCAGCATTTGCTCCAATAGACTGTTCCTCCCCCTCCCCCTGCCTCAGTTACTCTACATTCTTTTATTTTTTCCCCTACTTCTTGACCATGCCTTTAAACTCTCCTATGCAACTATTACCTCTTCTTCTCAATCTCTGAATAGTGACTTGCTACAGGCCTTAGTACTTGGACACCTTCTTTCTATTTCTCCATCTCCTTTCCAAGGTAATTATTATGTAAGTCTGTCCTTAAATAACCTCACTTTACTGATAATTCTCATACCTGCGCCTCATCTCTGTATTTGATGTTTCCTGTAAACTTCAACTTTGCAAATCCAAACACCTAGTTGACTTACCCATCTCCTTACCATCACTTGGCTCTTCCCTCCCTCCCTGCTTCCTGCTCTTCAGCTCTGAGTTTTCTCCTTAAACAAGATTGATGAAGGTTAGATTTAAAAAAAAAAAAGAATTAAAGCTGTAAAGTAATTATACCACATGATGCAAAGTTGAAGGCGTTAAAATTGGAACTCAGAGTCATTTCTCTCGCAGAACTCATTGCTTCTCTGAACATTTTGGTTGTTTTTAACTATTCTTCCTATCTGGGTCATGGGATATGAGTACCTTGGTAGAAAAAAACTACATTAAAGAAATAAAGAAATACAACTGTATTGAAATCATGAAATCATATACATATGTTTAAAATTCAGTCTTCCTGATGTTTCCTAAGAAGTATAGAAAATTTCAGTTGACTTCAGTATATTTCGTAACTTTGGATCTATAGTTCTCTCCCATTTTAAGGTCCATTACTTTGGGGAAAGGTAGAAGTCACAGTAGTAACTTTATTTAGAGATCTTTCATAGCATCAGCTTTTTCTAGAGATGGGTGCTTGTCATTGGACCACAGAGGTAAGCCTTTCAGTCAATTTTGTGCCATGTTTGTAAATAAGTTATCTTGCTGGTATCTTCCTCAAGAGTTTAAAGTAATCCTTCTTTTTTTTTCTTCCTTTAGATGAGGAAGAAAAATGATTTACAATAAGGTTAAATTACTTACCAGGATTGTATTTGTCATTGTCATATTTTCCCTTCATATTTCATTTCTTCCTTCATCCCCTCAGATGTTGTTTATAATTTCGTATTCAGTGAGGGAATATTGCCTGAGACATTTCTCACCCAGAGGTAAGAACTGGGTTGAAATTTAAACAGTTTGGATAAAAATCAGATGTTTTTTTTCTTCTTAATAGTGAAACAGAGAAGAATTTTTTCCTGTAAAGAAAAAAATTATTTTTGACACATACCTAAAGGTGAATGATTCCATGTGAATAAACTATATTAAATATTTTTTAAAAAAAAAAAACATTGGGAGGCCAGTCACTACCATTATATTCTGTGAGTTGTTCCTTGAGTGAGTCATTCTACTAAAATGAAAGTCTGTTGTTATTTGGTATTGATAAAAGACTTGTCCTGCGACCCATATTTACTTAGGGCTTATATTCTGCTCATCTGACATTTTATGAGAATCAATTGTTTTTCCATAATTCCACCAAAATATCTGGCTGGTTTTTATCTGTTTTTAAGTGATATGGCAAATATTTATGTCATACCTATTTTTATAGGTTATATAGTTATTCAAAAAAGGGTCTCTGATTGTATCAATCCTAATATAAACTCTCTGAAACTGTATGTGCAGACTGAAATTTTCTAGACATAATCTAAATTATTTCATGCTTCTGATTGATTTTTTTTGCTTATATATAAAAATAAGTACATTTCAAATATAAAAATACATAGAAAAGGCTTGGTGCCTGTAGCTCAGTGGCTAGGGTGCCAGCCACATATACCAGAGCTGGTGGGTTCAAACCCAGCCTGGGACAGCTAAAACAATGACAACTGCAACAACAACAACAACAAAAAGGCAGGCATTGTGTCAGGTGCCCATAGTGCCAGCAACTTGGGAGACTGAGGCAAGAGAATTTCTTAAGTCCAAGAGTTTGAGCTTGCTGTAAGCTGTGACGCTATGGCACTAAAAGGTGGGCGACATAGTGAAGGAAGAAAGAAGAAAATAGTGTATATTAAAACATTGTCAAATAGTCAATTTAGGACAATGAATAAATCTCCTTAAACCAATCTTTACATTTTATATCTTCATACGTTTATAATATGGTAGGTTAACTTCACTTAAGTAAATCCCAGGTCTTATATTACTGTTAGGGTATTCAGTTTTTAAAATGCACTTTGTGTGTGGGGGGGAATCCTTAGTGTTTGAAAACATATGCAATAACAAACATTATACCAACACACATATATACACACATATCTCTCTCACACACACACTCTCACATATATTCCTTGTAGAATTATTCAAATTGAATATCTCTGACTATCTTGTCACATTATGGTTTATCTCTAGTGATACAGAAAGTGATTATAGTTACCATAGTCGACTATGTTTACTAACAACAGTATGAGGCAAGTCTTTTTCTGTGCTTGATTATTCAATTCAATTCAATTATGGAATTTCTCAAAGACCAAGCACAAGGCTGGGTGCAGGAAGGGAAAGGTAAACAGCCCTCAGTCTCTGCTTTCAAAGCTTAATTCCTAGGGGTGGATTTACTGGCAAAAGAGGTGTCTTTTTGAAAGTCTTTAGATGGAAGCTAGTGATGTATGTTAAGTGTTGTAAGTCATCAGCATGAATTTATTAATTCTAAAATCATGAGAGAAGATTAAAACAAAACCTGTGGGGAAGAAGCAGTGGGTAGAGCTGAAAATCTGGATATAGTCACAGTTACATGGTTACTGATAAGAAAACAAAGAAGGTACCACCAGAGAAGGATAATTCAGTTGTACTGGATTGTTACATTTCTAGTTATTGTTAGCGATTTTCTGATTTTGATTGGTATCTTCAAATACGTATATATCGAGTTTTTATTTGTAACTTTAAATAAATTTCTTTAAGTTAGTGACCTCAGGCTCTATATGATGGAGAATGAAAGGAGCTCTGAGGATTATAAGGACTATCCACAGTGAAGCTTTACAGCACACTTTTACATACACTGAATTTCAAGCCGCAATTTGCGTATTAACACATAATGAGGAAAGGTTTTATATAGAATTTTAAAAGTTGGTGTGTGTGTTGTGATGAAATTAAGAATACTGATTGATAGTAGAATTCATTGAATTTTAGAAATGAAGTTATATTTTATATGCAAATGATTCAGATCTCACCTATTTGCATTTTAGAGGTTGATTACTAAAAAGGACTTTGTTATTATATTACTATATTTATTGTTTTTAGTAATGTTTGTATTTGTGGGCACTCCTCGCACTTACATTTAAAGGATGGCTGTAGCATAAGTAGTGCAGAATAAGACTGTTGAAAGCACACTGGCTTCCACAGTTTGTGGAAATAGCTGCTCTTATACCTGGCCTGGTCTTTCAATTACTTACAGAGTTCTCACATGTACATAGTATGAGCAAGCACTGGGCATATACTTATGAGCACATTTTCTTGAGCTTCATCAACATAGCCTAATGTAAGGGGAGGCGGGAAGTGGAGAGCACTGTGTCTGGAAAGCAGAGAGAAAGGAGGTGCGTCGTATGCAGTGAAGCTGGAAAAGAAGGGAGGGCCCCCCCTTGGAAAATCCTACTGAGAAATTTCGTGTGTATCCTGGGGGCAGTCTTAAGTGTTTAACATATTTAAGCATAAGAGTGACATAGTCATAGTTGTGAAATGAAAAAAGAAATTACTCTGTCTAAAATAAAGGTTTAGATGAATCTAAAATGGGAACAGAGAGTGCAAGTGGGGGGCTCTCATATTAGTTTCGGTAGGAGTTGGAGATGAGGGAGCGCTCAGGTAACACAAGGCAGTGGAGAGATGATCTACAGGGAAACTGTGACGGGATGGGACGAGAGCGAGGTGACCGGCGGGTCTGTTTGGTGGAACTGGATGGATAGGAAACATTCTTGGTAAGCCTGTCCATTGGTGCAACTTTTCTGTGTAGAATTATTTGACAGAGTGAAATGTAAATGCTAATTCTCTTGAATCGGTAGTTATAGAAGTACAATTTTATTCTAAAAAGTTGTTTTAACACATGGTGGCTGTTTTCTCCCCCCATCTGTTGTACCAATTAATGCTTTTTTATTTTCTCTTCTGGAAATCTATGAAATGTTGTGTTTGTTCTGCCATATCACCCACTACTTCTCCTTTCTGTTGTCCCCTACAGATTCCTGGTCCTGCTCCTCATTTCTAAAAGTTTGTCTCTGGGCTTGCTTATGCTGTCCAATTCTTCCCTGATCCTTGGTGAGCTCCATATCCCGTGTAGATGCTGTTACTGGCATGGGCCTCAGTTCCTTGAATTCCTCCCCTAAGTGATTTTGGTTCTCCACCTTAATTTTGTTGTCCACTCTAACATCACCTCAGGCACTTAATCCTGTTAAGGTTACACGGTGTGCAACCTCCCTCATGCTTGACCTCCTCTCTACCACCAATTTATCTTGTAGTTCAATAGAAGTTAATTGAGCCAAAAACCTGTGGTTACCCCAACTCTTCTTTTTATTTCTTTAGCACATTACATTCAATCATGAGTAACTGTTGTTGATTCTATATCAAGAAAGTTAAAAGACTGAAAGACTACAAAGCCACCATCACCGTAACTATTGCAATTGTTGATAACCAGTATTTCTGAATCTTGGATGCACATTGGAATCATTTTGGGCTGAGGTGGCTAGTTAACAAAATCAAATGCCTAAGCCAAACTTCAAACTCAGTTGAATGAGAATCACATTGTGTGTGTGTGTGCTGAGAAGGTGGTGGTTAGCATCATTAGTTTTAAAGCAATCTGTTTCAGCTAATTCAAGAATGCGGTCAAGGTTGAAGACTACTCTTGTGTTTGGTTTCCATAAAGTCTGTTTTCCGCACAGCAGCCAGGATGATGTGTTATTTGATTAAGTCCTGGTTATCTTCTGCTCAAAGCCCACAAGTGACTTAACCTCTCAGGACATTCTGACAATTCTTTACATGAACTGGATTCCCTTCACTGCCTTCTTTACTTTATGTGTTAGAACACATTTCATCTCTTACAGACACACTGGTCTAAACATTTAGAAATTAACACTTTCAAAATAACCATAGGTTACACAAGGGACATTTTTAAAGAAGATGTTATGAACTAAATAATTGTGAAAATAAAACATTTAAGACTTCCTGGATGTAGTGAAAGTATCATTTGATGAAAAGTTTACAGATACTTTGGAAGATAGTTTGACAATTTTTTATTAAATTGTTAATTAGTTTCACCATATTTGGAAAAAGTATAGATATATAAATAATTGTGTTAAACAATGAAAGCATTTTAAAAATTGCTCAACCTACTACAGTTGGGAAAAAGGCAAAGATGTTCATTCTAACTACTCCATTTTGGCATCATACTGGCCATCCTAGCTAATGTCATGAGAAAAGAAAAAGCAGTGTAGGTATGCAGTTTAGAAAGAAAGAACTAAAACTTTTATTTGTTCATAGATGACATGGTTATCTATACAGAGAATCCTTAAAAATTAAAAAAAACCCTGCAAATAATAAGCAATTATTAGTTTCTTACTGATAAACAAGGCTGACAGATATGAGGCTTATATGAAATCCATTTTTTCTACATGCCAGCAATGCACAATTAGAATTTGAAATTAAATGGTAATATCATTACATTATTACCTAAAAATAAAATACCTAGATACAACTCTCACAATATTTATACAAGATCTGTATGAGGAAAACTATAAAACTCTGATGAAATAAATAATATGCAAACAACTAATACCATGGAGATATAATCTGTGTTCCTACAGAAAGATTGAGTGTTTTCAAGATGTTGTCCATAACTTCAGTGTAGCCCTAACAATAGTCCAGGAAGTTGTATCTTATTTATGGACAAATCGATTCTAAACCTTATGTGGAGAAGCAAAAGACTCCGAATAACCAACACAATATTGAAGGAGAAAAACAAAGTCTGAGAACTGAACTCTGTCCTAATTCAGGACATTGCATGAAGCTACAGTAATTAATGCATTGTGATATGAAATGCATACCACCTGAAAAAAATAGATGGATCCATGGGACAGAATAGAGAGTCCAGAAATAGATCTTCACAAATACAATCAATAAAGCTTTTAATAAAAGAACAAATGCAATGTAATGTAGAAATGAGAGTCTTGAAAGCCCTGACCACCGGATGCAAAAATAAGATAAAATAAATTTAGACACACATTTACAAAAATCATTTCAAAGTACATTTACCTAAATGTAAAACACAAGCCTATACAATTCTGATAACAGCATAGAAAGTCTATATGATCTTGGATTTGATAATGACTTTTTATATGTAACTTCAAAGGCATGATCAATGCAAAAAGTAAGTTGGATTTCATTAAAAATTAAACATTTCTGCTCTGTAAAAGACACTGTCAAGAAAATGAAAAGATATACCCTAGAATGGCAGAATGGGCAAGGATATTTAGAAACATATCTGTTAAAGGACTGTTATCAAAAATGTACTTTAAAACTCAAAATTAACAAGGCAAACTTATTTAAAAATGGGAGGAACTAGGAACCAATCTAAGTACCCATCAACCCATGAATGAATTAATAAACTGTGGAATAGTATACCAGGGAATACTATTTACCCATAAAAAGATGGAGACTTTACATATTTTCTATTGACTTGGATGGAGTTGAAATACATTGTTCTTAGTAAAGTATCACAAGAATGGAAAAGCAAGTATCCAGCGTATTCAATGCTAATATGAAGCCAGTAGATGGACATTCCCACACAAGAGAAAAAACTCAATTTAATTCGAGGGGGGAAAAGGGAGAGGGGAGGAGGGAAGAGTATTAGTGTGCTCCCACCTACAAAGTAAGGGCGTATGGCACATCTCCTGGGTACAGGACACATCTACGACAAGACTGCACCTAACGAATTCAAACATTTGTTCCTTCATATTAATCTGAAATGAAATAAAATAAAATAGACAAGAGATCTGAACACACCTTGCCAACAAAGAGAGACAGATGTCAAGTGAGCATATGGAAATAAGCTTAATATCATGTGCCACTGGGGAATTCAAAACTAAACCAACAGTGAAATACGCCAAAATCCATTGACTGAAGATACCAAATACTGGGGAGAATGTGGAACAACAATGTCATTCATTGCTGGTAGGAAAGCGAAATGTTAGCGCCACTCTGGAAGACAGTTTGGTGGTTTCTTACAAACTTCAACAGACTCTTACCGTATAATCCAGTGATTGCATTCCTAGAAGCTGAAAAACTACATCCACATGAATTCCAGTGCATACATGTTTATTGCAGTTTTATTCATAATTGGTAGACTTAGGACCAACCATATGACTTTTGGTGGGTGAATGGCTAAACAAATTGTGGCACATCCAGAAAGTGGGATATTATTCAGAGTTAAAAAGAAATGAGCTATCATGTCACAAAAAATACATAGAAACAGCTTAAGTGCATGTTACTCAATGAAAGAAATCAATCTGAAATGTTTACCTACTGTATTATTCCAAGTGTATGACATTCCGGGGAAGCAAAACTATAAAGACAGTAAAAAGATCAAGGATTGCCTTTTCAGGGAGGCGAAAATACTTTGTGTGATACTATTATGGTGGATAATATTCTTAGACATTTGTCAAAAACCATAGGATGTACAACAAAAAGAAAGAACTCTCATGTAAGCTCAGGCTTTTGTGTGTTAGTTCATAACTGTGAAAAATGTGGCACTCTGCTTCAAAATGTTGAGGGTAAAGGAGTCTGTTCTTGTGTCCAGGCAAGGCATATATTCTTGGCTGAGAAATTCTGTTCTTTCCACTAAATTTTGTTGTGAACCTAAAATTGCACTAAAAAACTTTGAAATTTTTAATAATAGTTCAAATTTTTGAGTGAAAGATGTCACAGAAGATGATAGTATTCACATGGGAATACATTCAGTATCATTGTTCATCAGGAAAATACAAATTTAAACAACAATAACATATGCTTTTACTACACCCACTGAAATGAGTGAATATTAAACAGATTGACAAAAGGTAAATTTTTGTGAGGATGTGAAACAATTGCATTTTCTTTTAGATTGTTGTGTTATTGATTTCTATTTGTTTTCCCCTGTGGCAAAAAATGGTATCTGTTTTAATCTATTGAAACTTGATTTCATATGGTTCATTCTTGGTGAATGTTTTATGTCAGTGGTTCTCAACCTGTGGGTCACAACCCACAGGAACTGTATTAAGGGACTGCAGCATTAGGAAGGTTGAGAACCAATTTTTTTTTTTTTTTTTGAGACAGAGCTTCAAGCTGTCACCCTGGGTAGAGTGCCGTGGCATTACAGCTAACAGCAACCTCCAATTCCTAGGCTTGAGCGAGTCTCCTGCCTCCGTCTCCCAAGTAGCTGGGACCACAGGCGCCTGCCACAACGCCTGGCCATTTTTTAGTTGCAGCTGTCATTGTTTGGCAGGCCTGGGCTGGATTCGAA
>CAUYON010063729.1:0-14141 GCA_963573935.1 Arctocebus calabarensis
GCTTAGGAAGGAGATGAGAAACACACCCACTCCTTAGAGGGCCAAATTATTTTTTAAAAATAAATGCATCTGTATTAGCAAGAAAAGAACAAGTGATCCCATCTCAGGGTGGGCAAGGGACTTGAAGAGAAACTTCTCTGAAGAAAACAGGTGCATGGCCTACAGACACATGAAAAAATGCTCATCATCCTTAATCATCAGAGAAATGAAAATCAAAACTACTATGAGATATCATCTAACTCCAGTGAGATTAGCCCACATCACAAAACCCCCAAACCAGAGATGTTGGTGTGGATGTGGAGAAAAGGGAACACTTCTACATTGCTGGTGGGAATACATTCAAACTAATACATTCCTTTTGGAAAGATGTTTGGAGAATACTTAGAGATCTAAAAATAGACCTGCCATTTGATCCTATAATTCCTCTACTAGGTATATATCCATAAGACCAAAATTCACATTATAACAAAGATATTTGTACCAGAATGTTTATTGCAGCCCAATTCTTAATTGCTAAGTCATGGAAGAAGCCCAAGTGCCCATCGACCCACGAATGGATTAACAAATTGTGGTACATGTACACTATGAAATATTATGCAGCCTTAAAGAAAGATAGAGACTTTGCCTCTTTCATGTTTACATGGATGGAGCTGGAACATATTCTCCTTAGCAAAGTATCTCAAGAATAGAAGAAAAAGTATCCAATGTACTCAGTCCTACTATGAAACTAATTTATAGCTTTCCTATGAAGAAGGCTATAACCCACTTATAGCATTAAGAATATGGGGGAAAGGGCAAGGGAGGGAAGTGGGGGGAAGGATGGGTGGAGGGAGGATAATTGGTGGGTCCACACCTACGGTGCATCTTAGAAGGGTATAGAAACTTACTAAATGCAGAATATAAATGTCTTAACGCAGTAACTAAGAAAATGCCATGAAGGCTATGTTAACCAGTTCAATGAAAATATTTCAAGTTGTATATAAAACCAGCACATTGTACCCCATGATTGCATTATTGTACCCAGCTATGATTTAATAAGAATAAATTAATTAATTAATTTATCACTCAGGCAGACATTCGAAGAGAACTCCAGAAATTGGCTATAGGCCCAGATCATAACCTGGAGAATTTTCTAAAAACAGCTACTGTGGTCTTTTATAACCAAGATCAAGAAAGAGAGGAAGAAGAAGAGAGAAAGGATAGAAAAATAAAAATTACAGCTCTAGGAATGGCACTCCAACAAACAGGCACCATTCAGGGCAGAGGAAAGCCAGAGGAGCTAAGGGCAAGTGCTTCTAATGTGGTCAGACTGACCACTTCAGGAAAGACTGCTCCCAGCAGCACCACTGGCTGCAAGCCACCTGGCCCCTGTCCAGAATGCAAGGGTGACCACTGGAGGGTAGCCTGTCCCCAGAGGCGAAGGCCTCCTGGGACAGTGATCCCATCAGTGCCCAAACTGGACTGAGGGTGCCAGGGCAGATTCTCATGGCTCTAGCTTGTGTCCTCAGCCCTCAAGAGCCCTGGGTCTGTCTCATAGTGGAAGGCCAGGAGACAGAATTTCTTCTGGACAGTGGAGCAACCTTTTCTATACTTCTCTCTAACTCTGGTCTTTATTCCCCCAAATCTATAACTATACAAGGGGTGTCTGGAAAGTTGGTTACCATATTTTTCTGTCAGCCTTAAAATTGCAATTGGGATGACTGGGTCTTCTCTCATGCCTTCCTAATCACGCCTGAAAGTCCTGCCCCCCTTTTGGAGAGGGACATACTAAACAAAGCGAGCACAACCATGTATATGAATATGGGACAAGAGCCTATGCTGTGCCTTTCCTTATTAGAAACACAAATTAACCCAGAAGTCTGGGCTATCAAGGGGTTAGGTGGAAGGAGAAGAATATGCTCAACCTGTCCAAATTAGGTTAAAAAATCCCACCATCTATCCAAATCAAAAACAATATCCTCTAAGAATGGACTAATACTCAAATACAGAATCTAAAGCGACAGAAATTATTAATACCTTTGAATAGTCCGTGTAACACTCCTATTCTAGGCGTGCCAAAGCCAAAAGGAACTTGGAGACTAGTCCAAGCCCTCTGCATTCTAAATGAAGCAGTGATTCCTCTCCCTCCTATAATTCCCAATCCGTATACTTTATTGCCTCATATCCCTGAAAAGGCTGCCTATTTCACAGTCCTAGACTTAAAAGATGCCTTTTTCTGCATTCCTCTTCATGAGAATTCTCAATACCTTTTTGCTTTTGAAGACCCCTCAAATTCTAACACCCAGCTCACATGGACTATGTTACCCCAGAGATTTAGGGACAGCTCTCACTTGTTTGGACAAATCTTAGCCCAAGACTTGAGTCGTTCTTCATATCCTACAGCGACTCTTATTCAGTATGTAGATGACACTCTTTTGGGAGCATCAGATGCAAAGGAATGCCACAAAGCTACCCAAGCTCTATTAAACTTTCTAGCAGATTGTGGGTATAAAATTTCCAAGGCTAAAGCCCAATTATGTGTGCCTAAAGTTCACTATTTGAGCGTCCAGCTTTCACAGGGAAAGAGAGCCTTGAGCAAAAAAAGAACAGAACCAATATTGGCTCAAAACCTCAAACTCTCAGAAAGCCTCGAGGCACCTTAGGAATTACAGGCTTTTGCAGACTCTCGATTCCCGGATATAGTAAAATAGCTAGACCACTCTATTTTTTTTTTTTAAGTTCATAGTTGGATTTTAATCTATAATCTAACCACTTTTTTCATTGTTTCTTAATTTTCTTGTAGTTTTTTTTACATATATATGTGTTTATTAGGTTTCCTCTTTACGCCTTCACAGAATTAAAAAGGCTTAAAAATTTAATAACAATAACAGTGTTTTAAATAAGGACTAGAGGCTCGGCGCCTTTGGCTCAACGGGCTAAGGCACCAGCCACCTACATCTGAGCTGGCAGGTTCGAATCCAGCCCCCGGGCCTGCCCAACAACAATGATGGCTGCAATCAAAAAATGGCCGGGCGTTGTGGCGGGCGCCTGTAGTCCCAGCTATTTGGGAGGCAGAGGCAGGAGACTTGCTTGAGCCCAGGAATTGGAGGTTGCTGTGAGCTGTGATGCTGTGATGCCACAGCACTCTACCCAGGGTGACAGCTTCAGGCTCTGTCTCAAAAAATAAAATAAAATAAAATAAAATAAGGACTAGAAACGAAAACCTCGATGAATGAACGAAGATAAATAAATTCAGAAAAGAAATCAGACGATTACTGCATTGAAATAGTAAGCAATATTAATAATAATAATGCAAAGAAAGGAACATTCACATTGTCAAAATAGAGTATGTTGACTATAGAATGCTTTAACTCTGAGGCTAGTATGGAGTCATCAGTTAATTTTTTTTTCCAAAGCCTCAAAAAATAGACAACTAATATTTATAAGTAAAAATAAAAGATAATTTCAAAAAACAGATCATCAAAAAGAGGGCCTGGTCACTCTAGAATGGGAACCAAAAGCAGATAAGGCATCCCAACAGTTGAAAACTGCTCTTTTGCAGACCTCTGCTTTGAGTCTTGCTGCTGGACAACAATTTAATCTGTATATTACTCAGTGAACTGGAATTGTTCGAGGAGTTTTGACCCAACACAGGGGGCCAGCTTTACAAACTGTAGCTTATCTCAGTAAAGAAATTGAAACTGTGGCCAAACGATGGCCACACTGTCTATAGGTTGTAGCAGCTGTAGCCCTCTTAACCTCAGAAACAATTAAGCTAAGTTTAGGAAAAGATCTAATTATTTATACTTCGCATGACCTTACTGGACTTTTAAATTCAAAAAACAATCTTTGGCTGTCAGATAATTGCCTTCTTAAATATCAAGCCTTATTACTAGAGGGGCCGGTGTTACAATTACAATTTTAACAAGAAATGCTGCATCTTTTCCAAAGGCTTCAGCTTCACTTTTCAGCCATTTGTGGTACTTGATTAGCCCAGGACATCATGAGAGACACACCAGCAAAGGAGCAGCCTCAGCAGATGAGGCTCTCTGGTGCTGTTTTCTGGGGTCACCAAGTTTATAAGCACATTTGATCCAGTGGAAAATATGTCTACATCTTAATGATGATTTTTTTTTTATTATTATTATTTTTTAGACAGAGTCACTATGTCATCCTCGGTAGAGTGCTGTGGTGTCACAGCTCACAGCTACCTCAAATTCTTGGGGTTAGGCAATTCTCTTGCCTCATTCTCTCAAGTAGCTGAGACTACAGGAGCCTGCCACAACACCCGGCTATTTTTTGTTGCAGTATCCATTGTTGTTTAGCTGGCCAGGGCCAAGTTTGAACCCACCAGCCTCGGTGTATGTGGCTGGTGCCGTAACCACTGTGCTACTGGCACCGAGCCTCACATCTTGATGATTCTTGCTTCCCTGTGTGGCCACATATACAGCAAGGACTCAAAAAATGAAGAGTTAGATAAGAAGGACCCCCTCCCTGCCCCCGCCCTGCCTCCAACACAGAAGTTATTACTTTGCACTTGAGACTGCACTGTGGCCATGCACACACAGCACTTACACTGTGATGTGTCCAAATGAGGGCTTTGTAAATGCCACCAGGAGCACAGGAGTGGAAAGGAGACACGGTGCTGAGCTAGAGAAGAGGCGTAGCAGTGAGGCATTCAGGGCGTGGAGTATTTGCACAGGGTCTCAAGATGTGAGTAAGACTCTTCAGGACAAATGGGAGGAAAGTGCATTTGGGCCAAGAGTACACCAGGCACAAGGTTCAAAGGCGCAGAAGCATGTAGCCCATGGAGGGACAGTGGGTAACTGATGTTGCTGTAGAGTTCAGCTGAGCTGAGGGATGGAAGGACAAAAGATGGAAGCCAGAATGGTAGGCCAGGACAGATCAGCTGTAACCCCCAGTTTAGGTTTAGATGCTTCTGGGTTGTGGGGGACTGGCACTGTCCTGGGCATTGTAGGACATTTAGCAGAATCCCTAGCCTCTACCCATTGGATGCCAGAAGTACCCTCGCCACCAGGCAGGACAGCCAACCACGTCTGCAGACACTGCTCAATGTCGTTCTCTGGAGGAAACTGCCTCTGAGTGAGAACAAATGGTCCAAGGAGCGCTCCCTGAGGATAGGGATGGCCTGGAATAGATGACCAGTGGTTATTCCTGCAGGGGATAAATGAAGGGAGCACAGGCAAAAAGACCAGAAAGGAGAAAGGAAACATTCTCAGTCAAGAAGAAATACACTAGGATTAATGAGACTGCAAGCCATTTTGAAGAGGAGAAGGAAGTTGAAGGAGGTCATGGAGAATTCAGAGAAAAAGGTCATAGCTGAGAGGTCCAGAGAAAAAGGTGGCTTGGAATTTGAGGAGAAGGGGTAAGAGTCAGAAGAGCTGCCTGGAAACCTGGAAATCGGCCTACAAGTGGGACATGCTCATTTCCAGAGTAGTAAAAAAGCATCAGGGAGCCCACAGTGCTTACTTTCTGTTTTAAGAATTATGCATTTAGCATTTGTGGGGGGAATGCTGGTTTTCTATTGACAGTAGTTATTAAAAGTTTGGTTTAAAGTGTATTTGCAAAGAAGCTGATTCTCACAAAAACACAGTTTCTCCTACTAAACTCTCACAACACAGACATGTTTCTGATACCAGTTTAGGGGGAAAGTGTCCCCACAAAACAAGTGTTCCCAGCTGACATTTCAGTTCTGATACTATGTGTCTGTAGATAGTATTGAAAGGGGCTCATTTTGTGGGTACAAAATTTCCAAGGCTAAAGCCCAATTATGTGTGCCTAAAGTTCACTATTTGAGTCTCCAACTTTCACTGGGAAAGAGAGCCTTTCCCTCAGGAAAGGAAATCCCCAGGGTTTTAGAAGCTCTGGGACAGGAACTGAGGACAAAGACCAAACACATTTCTTATTAGACAACGTGGATATTAAAAAATCAACTAATAATGGAACAGGGGGAATGAAGATAGCACTGCAAAGGTGAAGAAGGAATGTGAGTGAAGCTTGGAAATAATGGGAACTGAGGCAGAGAAGGTCACAGCACATGGCTGTACCTGCTGCCCCCCCCCAGGCCCATCTCTGGGACTTTCTAACATGGGACCCATGAGCACTGGGGCTGCCATCTGTCTCTCTGCCCACCAACTCCACATCCCAGATCCCAGCCCCTGAGCCAAATCCTCCTGTGTGGTTCAGGAAGACACTTGCTCACCATCTTCCATAAGACTCCTGGGCTCTCAGCTCTGATCACACAACTCTCCCTTTAAATATCCTCTAGTTATTTCTTAACTTGTGTTTGGGCCCCTCAGCCAGTTGTAAAGTTTTGGTAAGAGTCACAATTGCATTCTTCCTCCGAGGTGCAGGGCTGAGCAGGATCTCAACAGGTCCCAACCCAAAGGGTGTGGGCATGCGTCATCCCCAGGGCAAGAGCCATAAGAACCAGTCATCTAGTTAATTTCAAATCAAGTTAATGATCAGCTCTGACTTTTCTGTTTCTGTGAGAGGCACTGTCAGTAGTACAATGCTCACCTATCTAAAAAACACTAATTTGCTTCCTTTGTATGTCTCTAGTGAGTCTCACACAGGAGAATTATCTCATGTGTAAAGTCCTTGTTCTCCAATCTAAGTCAGAGGAGGTATCCCCACCATGGCGAGACACACGGAAAAAGCACTTGGGTCCAGATTTCCACCCTGCTGTTGCCCTGTTGCCATCACTCCAGATGTAGTAAGTAAAATCAGCAGACTGACATAGTAAGGCAGTGGGAAAGGGAACAGGTGTCATTTAATTTTCATAACTTAAAAAAGCAGAAATTTTGAACTAGGGGGCAGAATAATATTCTGGAAAATAAACAGAATAGTAATGCTGGACTGTGAGCAGCCTCCCAGAGCTTCAGTAACAGCAGGGACAGGCTGTTCTGTGCTGATGGTTCCCCCAACCTGGGTTTTTAACACCCAGTGACTTGAACTTCGCATCTTAATCAAGGCTGAGGCACTCTCAGAAGCCCTTAAAGCATTACCTCCCAGAGAAACCACTCTAATTGCTGCAGTTGAAGAAAAAAAAAAGCTGCCTAGGTACCACAAATTATACTTGGTAACTACCCAACCATATTGTTTTCTTCTTGTCTAATGTAAATTTTGTTTTTTCTTTACATAAAGGACTTCAGCTCCTTCAAAAAATTATCCTCCTTCCCAAATGAATCTTTTGTTTTTAACAATCACACAACCTAAGAAAAAGAATGAGGTGATACTTCTAACTAGTCTCATCTGAGTAACCAGATGTAAAGATTTTGTCCAGACCATCATCAAAACGGCAAATTATTGGGTTAGGAGGTACAGGGTGTAGAGAGTGCAAGGGAGCAGGGTCAGAAGCCTTTGGACTCTAAGCCAGGCAGTTTGTCCATCCGACAAGGCCCATCTCTGAAGGCCACTGCATACCATCCCCTCCTGCCCCTCACTGCATAGTCATTCATTTATGCAACAGATAATTATGTAAGTTCAAAGGGATCATTGAACAGGTATGGCAAGAAGAGCTCCGTCTTACAGGCTTTCAGGCCAGTGGAAGTTAAACAGATAAAACAGATGGTTTCATTAATTCATTCATTCCACAAATAATTATCAATTATTTCACTTTCGGATAAGTAATCATTGAGCCTTTACTAAATAGGGGACATTGTGGATCATTATTGAGAAAGACAGGAAGGATCCTTGTCTTCCAGGGCTCAATTCCAGTGGAAGTGATAAAAAATAAACAAACTAGATGATCTCAGAGTGACAAGTGCTAAGAAAAATGCAACAGGATGTTGTGATGGAGCAACTGCGGTTGGAGGATGTGCCTAGGAAGGGCAAAGAGGGCAGGTCTCTCTGGAAGGTGACCCACCCTGCCATCCGTGCCCCCAGCCATTCCCCATCCTATCCTGGCGACATGAGCGTCTCCAGGCCACATCTCCTCCACGCCAAGGGTTCCTGGCTCTTGGAGGGCAGGAGGCACAGTGCCCACTGACTAGTTGCTTGTTGACTTTGCACCCGCCACAACCTGAGTTGGGTCAGGTGGCGAGAGGAACTTCCTAATGGGACGCTAGGAAAGTTTACTCCAGTGACCATCATAAGGACTGTCCCTGGTAGGGGAGCTGACGGGATCAGTTCAAGGGCCTCGCAAAGCCAGGTGAGGATGGGCAGGGCCAGGACGACGGAACTCGAGGCGCCGGAGTTCCCGGCGGGTCGCCCGAGCTCGACTAGGCTCTACCCAAAGGTCAGGGTGCCCGTGCGTCCGCGCCTGCGCAGCTGTGCGCCCGCGTCCGCGGCGCCGGCCCTGTCTCCGCACTGCGCCGGCGCGGTGCGCCCGGCGCTAAGAGGCGGGGTCTCGTTGCGCCGCGCGCGCAAGGCTGGGGCAAAACCCGGGCCGGGATAGGGCGCGGGGCAGCGCGTCGGGACCGAAGGCGCCTGCGCGCTGCGCGGCCGGCTGGAGCGCTGGGGGTGGGGCGGGGGCGAGAGTAGCCTCTTTGCCTCATTGTCACCTAGCGCTACCCGGACATCGCGCAGGCCCCAGGCACCATGAAGATCTGGACTTCGGAGCACGTCTTTGAGTAAGTTTGGGGTGTGAGAGCAACTCCGGACGAGCCGGCAAGTGAGGCCTGACGTCCGGAGAGGCAAGGGCGACCCTCAGGAAGTTTTTAGGCGTGGGGCCTAGGGAGGGGAACGAAGCCTGAACCCGCGGCCTCCCTGCGGGGAGGAGGTGGGGCTCAAGGTCACGACCCCGGGGCGTCCGAGCCGTGAAGGCGCCTCGGGACCTCCAGGCCGCGGCGGCCACACCATCCCGCCGGGACGGGGGCGACTTCTGCCTGTCCCCCGGGTGGCGGCCTCCCGAGGTCGCGGGGGCGTCGCACAGCACAAGCACGAGGTCCTTGACAGCGCTCGGGTTGCCACCTCCAGGTGTGCAGCGGCCGGTGGGACATGGACCCCAGGGTCCCCAGAGGGAGGCATGGGGTTCTGTCCGGAGGCTCCTTGTCCGGGCTACCGTCAGGGTGGAGTTTCTTGCCTCTGAATGTGGATTTTCCGGTGAACTCGGTCCGCCCTCAAGCAAAACCTTTCCCATGACTCACTGACACAAGAAACAGAGCCTTGGATTTGCAGTCCAAGGTCTAGCTCTGGCTGCGACTGAGTTTGTGACCCTGGTTACACATTTTTGTCTGATACTGGAAGGTGATATTGTCAGGGCCACCAGCGTAAGAGATTTTTGAGGCCACGTTCACTAACATCTTTTAGGAATGAAAATAGGCCTTGAACCACATGGATGCTGGGCAGTCTCTTCTGGTTCCATGATTATATATACAAAAGAATCACAGATATAAGCAGCTACCTCCTTTTTGACTTGAATAAATAGTTCATCTGTCCTCTTCTCACTGATTTGAAATGCTGCCTTTGCTACAAATACCGCTGTGATTTACATCTTAGCATCTATTTTAAGTTACTTGTGGTATTCTACTGGTCTTGCTGCTGTTGCCACACTGTTTTAATTATCATAGTTTCCTGGTATGTTTTCTTTTAGTCATTTGAGGCTTTAAAAGTTTTTCTGAAGGAACTTTTAAAAGAAGTCAACATTTGTGCATATGATACATCTGAGGAGCCACTGCATCCTACAAAATATAGAATATTAGAATCAAAAGGAAATTTTCCTCCTTATAGTTTACAGTCTTGTCAGGGACTGGGTGGAGGAGACCCTAAATTTGTAGTCTTTTTTTTTTTTTTTTTAATTGTTTGGGATTCATTGGAGGTACAAAGAATTAGGTTACACTGATTGCATTTGTAGGTAAAGTCCCTCTTACAAATGTGTTCTGCCCCCAAGAGGTGTGCCATACACTGTGACACCCCTTCCCCCTCACCTCTTCCTGCTTCCTTTATGCTTTTTAACCTAGTACATTCTTCTCTAGTCCATTTCAGCACCTGGGATGCTTAATTCAGTCCTCTTGCAGGTCTGAATGCTCCAGAAGTTCTTGGCACTGAATCTCCTTGGAAGGGAGATTCTGTTCTCTCTTTTGCCTTGTCTTACCTAACACTTCTCCTGCACTTGTCCCTTCGCCCCTCTTTCTGCGTTTTTCTTCAGCATTCCTGTGGCTTTTTCCCTTTCATTGTAAACGATCAATGACATTGTGTTGCTGACCTTCCTAGGTGACATTGCATCTGTGATCTGAATCTCTTTTTCTCTTTTTTGTCACAGATGTTTTGAGATTTGATGAAAGCTCTGGGACCTTCTTCCTAGAAGGTAGACATATTCAAAATAAATGTTGTACATGTCCTGAGAGAAAAAGCCCTGAGCTGTGCTTTCTGCCCAGATAATCTGGGCTAATTGATCAAGAGCTCAGCTGATAAAGATATATTTATCTAGCTCAAAGCTGCACCTTGAGCTCTAACCTGTCTTGAACTGTGATTCTTATTTTCAGGTGCCTACCAGACATCACAACTAACAGCCTCTTCCAGCCCAGCCTAACTGAAGTTGTAGTCATAATCTTCCCCCTCACGATCTCAATATTATTTGATCCCATCTCCAGGGTGTTACTCTTTAGCAGTAGCTAAGTCATGATTCTACATCTTACCCAACTTTGATTTTCCAACACTTCCTTCTGAGGAATAGCGTGTTGTTGGCATCCAGTTGAAGTCATTCATTAATTCTTTCAACATACTGGGATGCCCAATATATTTATGTTAATACAGTTAAAATTAGTTGGCGGAAGACTGTTAGTTATGGTATGTATTCTCAGAGCTCGCTGTGTTTCATAAAGCAGTCTGAGGCCAACTAAGTCAACATCAGTGTTTTCAGATTGGCTTAGAGAGGAGAGATGCACTAAATTGCAAGTAATGGATAGGCACCCTGAAGCCATGCAATTATTAATTTTTTAGAGAGAGGAAATAAGTGCATGGCAGCCAGCTAACCATGGCATATGACTAGATGGAGACAGGGACAGGGTTTGTCCGATTTTCATTTTAGATAGTTGTCTTGGTAACAACTACAGTACTTGGCCTGTATCACTTCTGTTTGTGTGGAAGGAGGTCTGTTTATGTACTTGCATCAATTGGTGAATAAAGGTTGAGATTAAAAACAAAACAAAGTTCATTTATACAATATCATAAAGAAAGTGAAAACATTAAAAATGATGTTTCACTGATTGTCCAGGGTTCTGGGGGATTGAGTTTAGATTTTCCTTCTATTGACAAGATGTAGTTGTCAGTCTGAGTTCTCTGAAAAGTTGAAAAAGGTTAATGCTTTTAGCAAAACAAAAAATAATACTGTGTGGTTTATCAATGTAGCTTGAAACATCATCTTCAGATCTTGTGCTTTTCCTTTGAACGAAGACGAGAGCCCAGATAAATAGTGTAAAAGGGGTTAGAATCAGACTGCAGGTGACTAAAGCACCTTTAATACTTATTGTACATAATAAGAGGTTCTTTTGAAAAGGAAAGCTTTTGTACAAGCTGCTTATTCATGGGAGTTGTGGAGTGAACAAACATACATCACATTTTGAATCACTCAAGCACATGTGCTTTTTCAAGAAAATAAAGATGCTGCAAGTTCTCAAATGATGTGATATTATTACCATTTCAATCTTAGGTGATAACCAAATGCTTATTATATTAAAAGAGAGTATTAGAAAATAGTATATTAGGAGTGTCTTCAAAACATTTTATTGTATTGAATGACCTTTTCAAAACAAATCAGAATCACTCCTTTTAGAAAAACAATGGATAAAGATTGACTGAAGGGACTGCTGTTATTTATTCCATTAATATAGAGAAATTTTTTGATAATTATGTCAGTAATGCTTTGGATCTTTCAGTAATCCTGTGAGAATTTACAGACACTGTAAATTCTTTTACTTTTGTTACTTTATAACTTCATAGACTTGGAATGAGACAAAAGAATAAAAGGTCTGACAGTTTTTGCTACTTGTTACAGTAAAACATAATTTTTAAATACATTTTTATGAATCTGGTTCTTTTAGACAAAATTTGCATGTGCAGGTGGATAATGGTAAATAGGAAAGATTGTTTAGGAAATAGTCCTGTGATGCTCTATAGATTATTCTGCTCTTTGTAGGCATCTGTCGTGTTAACGTAGCCTGTGTTCTAAAACGATTGCCGACATCTACACATGTTAAAAATGTAAATCAGTCTCCCATAATTACCAGTGTTTCAGAAAGTAATTTTCCCTAGGTAAACTAATTAAACTTCCATTATAAAGAATGATTTGATGGGTTACAAAATTGTTTAATTCATATGCATGTCTTTAATGTTTGATTTTGGTTCATGTTGGCAGCCACCCATGGGAAACTGTTACAACAGCTGCAATGCAGAAATACCCAAATCCTATGAACCCCAGTGTTGTTGGAGTTGATGTGTTGGACAGACACATAGATCACTCTGGAAAGTTGCACAGCCATAGACTTCTCAGCACAGAGTGGGGACTGCCTTCCATTGTCAAGTCTGTAAGTGTGTCTTTATTCCAGGAGAAATGTGACTGCTGTAGAGAAGTTTTCTAAACCACATTATAATTTCAAATAGGTTGTGGGAGCTGATTCCGAATGTCACTTTAGCATCAGTTCAAATTGTATTATAATAAACTTGAGTTATGAGTGTATAATGAATTGGAAATATTATTACAGTCTTCATGAAGGCACCCGATGAAACTTTCTGAAGGAAGCCAGCAAATGCTCTGTAATCTAAAAGGAGTTATATTCTGCTTTTCCTGCTTTTGCTAGCAACTTAAGATCAACAATAACATTTTCAAGTAATGGTCTGGTCATGATTGTCGGGTGGAGTTGCTGGGGTCAGTAGAGGGTTGTGCACATTAGGTACAGGGTATAATCTCAGACTTGCTATTGCAACATTTGTTCCAAGGTCTGGTACTCCTTTCTGTACATTTAGAAATAATCCTTTTAAGTTATAAATGAACAGGCTTTACTGAGCCTTTTTAACCAGCAAAAAACTAGAATGTAAGTGTATCATGACGTGAGAAAACTCTGGTATGATTTGTGGATCCAGATTTCTATAGATGCTCTTCATATAGAAAGTAGGTGCACTCCAAAAATTAAAATACACAGTTTTCAGCAGGAATATACTAATTGTCTCCTTTATACAAACCATGACATTAGATAATGGGGATGAAGAGATGAGCAGGGTTGGGGATGGTCTTAGCGTCATAGCACAGGGAGTGACACTGGCTGCTGATGGAGGAACCGCCATAGTGAGGAGGTTGTTTTCTGTATGAGAGGGAAGCCGTGGTGCCCTCTGCCTTGGACTGCTCTAGGAAGGTGTTAATAGTCATCTTCGAGCTCTCCTTTTTCTAGATGCCATTTTTTCCCCAAATCCTCTGATTTCCATATGTCAGCCCCACTGTTCCATTGTTGCACCTTGGAAATTTCAGCATGGTGCCTTACATTGCATACATGCTCAGCGGGCTGGGTCCTGATTGCCTCTGGGAAAGGTTTTGTGTCTGGGAGTCTGGGCTTATCTGTGTTGTGTGAATAGGCCTCCTTTTTTGATCTTTGTCTGTTTTTCATGAAACAGATTTTTTCATGATGCGATAACACATTTTTACCTTCAAAAGAAATATTGATACATGTAGTAAGAAATTCTTCCTCTGATTACTAATTCTGAATGTTTTACTTAGCTTATTGGTGCAGCAAGAACCAAAACATACGTGCAAGAACATTCTATAGTTGATCCTGTAGAGAAGACAATGGAACTTAAATCTACTAATGTAAGTTTGGCTCCCTTTTTTAGTTTTGAACTGTGTGCCTTAATTTTTTCTCTCTCTAGTTGATGGGTCAGTGAATACATGTTCTCAGTGTGGTTTAGGAAATCCTCGTGTGTGTGCTGCGTGTCTGTGCCCTGTTTGTACCTGCCTTAGCCCTGGTGTGCGAGTAACACTTCCTGGCCCAGAGGATAGCACTCAGTCAGATGAGTTTGGGATCATGTACATGTCAGTATTATATCATTTTCAAGCCTTTTTTAAATAAAAAATAGGCAGCAAATAATGAAATCTATTGTATTTATACAGAAATATTAGTGGCTTATTTGTTGTTGGTTTTGTTTTTTAGTGGTATGTTAATTTTGAAAATGTTTTGAATCCTTTCCCAGATGATTTGACCTTTTTTTTT
>CAUYON010063730.1:0-15695 GCA_963573935.1 Arctocebus calabarensis
ACCCTTCTAAGATGCACCGTAAGTGTGATCCCACCAATCTTTCCTATTCTTATTGAAATTTTGTTTTTAAGTGTTTGCAGCCAAGGAAAAGTTGGTGGGAGGGAAACAAATGACCTGAATATTTGTTGACTTCCCATTACAAGGCAGGCTAAACGATTTTTATGCATTGCCAATTAGTCTATTTAACAGCTCCGTGAAGTAGGTATTATTGTCCTCGTGTTCACATCAATTAGAGTAATGCTAGTAATAATAGTAACTCGCATTTCTTGGACACTTACCAGGTGCTAGGCTCTGTGAACACCAAATAAAAATTGCACTTGGGTTTGCTTTCCACATTTACAGATGAGGAAATTAATGCTCAGAAAGCCCACATGACTCGCTATTGTCGGAAAGCCTGGGCTTGGGCATCTCATTGAAAGGCTTTGCCGTGGTGCTGAGCTGCTTTGGGACACGGCTCAGTGTGGAGGAGAAACACGCCCCAGGTGGCAGGACAGGCAGAAGTGGTGAGCTTGGGAGTGAACTGGGATTGTTTTGCAGCCATGTGGTCAGATACATGAGGGTTGTATTTTTGGTGTAATATTGTAATATAATTTTGGTGAATGCAAAAAACAGGAAAAGATTTTTCTTTTTCATAACTTAGGGTCGTAGTACCCACTGTCCTCTGTATGGTGATGTGCCTTCTGTTGGGGGGTCCTGATGTAGCCACACGTGAACCCTCTCCTCCTCTCCTCCTAAGACAAAGACACAAAGGATCTGGTTAGCCCCATCCCCAAAATTTGTGCCAAAGAAACCAGTTCCCCCCCAAGTTATAGAATTTGCCCACTCCCTATAGCCCCATCTAAAAGGGGTCTCTAGCTGCCCAGGCAGGTCACCCTCCATACCCTCCCTCTTTTTTTTGAGACAGAATCTCACTCTGTGCTCTGGGTAGAGTGCTATGGTGTAATAGCTCACGGCAACTTCAAGGTCCTGGTTTCAAGAGACCCTCTTGCCTTATTCTCCTGGGTAACTGGGACTATAGGCGCTGCCACAACACCCAATTTTTTTTTTTTAAAGGGGTCTCATCTCACTCTGGAACAGGCTGGTTTAGAACTCCTGAGCTCGGGCAATCCATCTGCCTAGGCCTCCCAGACTTAGGATTACAGGCTTGAGGCACTGTGCCTGGCCTCACCATCCCCTTTCAATAAACCTGGCCTGAACATCTCGGCTCCGGTCTCATCTCTGGGTACCACCACTTACCCCTCTCCCTTTCTCCACAATTTGGTGTAAAAATTCCCTCAAAACCCAGCTGAGAGGTTCCCTTTCCCCTCCAGGTCTCCATAGCTCCTTGCTACCTCTTGGCCTCCCTTTAAGGCCTAAGGTTTAGGCAAACACAGTCTTTCCTGGTGCAAAATAGGGTGGGCTACCTTTGTGCTGCCTCTGGAATTTGAATCTCTTGTCTCACCTGTGCAAATCATGAGAAAGTCACTTAGTCCTTCCATGCCTCAGTTTCCATGTGCACAATTTGGGAGAAGATACCTGTCTGTTTTCTGAGATAGACGAATATCTATCATAGGTGTGCGAGGGTTCAGCAGGTAAGAAGGTGTGGTGGTCACTGTTGGGTGCTGATCCAACCCTTATTCCCAGTGCCCTTCTCCATGGCGTCCCTCTACTCTGTAGGCCAGAAAAGCCAAACACTTGCCCTCCTATCTCTCTTGCAGCCATGGCTGGCCATGGGATGTAAGAAGAATCAACAGAACACACAGGGAAGTCTTCTGAGCGGTGCTCAGAGTTGGAGCAGCTATTCAGCAGCCGAGCAGCAAGTTAACACACTCACAACAATCTCCAAACTTGTCAGGTGAGCTAACTAATGTCTTTATTGCTTAAGCGACTATTATTTGTGCCTTTTGTTACTTGTGATAGTGTAAGTACCCAGTGAGTGTTTGTTGAATATTAATCTGTATTGCATTGTGAGTTTGGGGGGTAAAATTCAGTATGGTTCACCTTTCCACCCTCCACAGCCTTCAACATGAAGTCTTTTGCACAGGCAGGCTCAAAATGTGTTGAGTTGAATTATATTTCTCCTGTTCCTCCCAACATCTAACTGATACAGCGAGCACATCTAACTGGTCCCCTGCTTCTGTCTGAGCCAATCTTTACACAGACACCAGACTGATGATGAAATAATTCTTCTCTAAAATCTTTGGTGGCTCCCCCACGAGTTTCATAATAAAGTAAAAAAAATACATTTGTAAGGTAATTGAGTTTCTCAACAACTTGACTCTGGTCTCTGTGTCCAGCTGTATCTTACTTCGTGTCCTGATCAATCCTCTGGGTCACACTCTGGTTTCTTCATTGTTCTCTCTCCAGGTAGGCAAGTGCCCACCTCATTCTCTCAACTGGAGCACCTGTCTGCCTCTTCTCTATCCCACCAGCTCTTTCCCGTAAGGTGGAACTCAGCTGTCCTGCTGTATCTACTCATCCTGACAAGTAGAGGCAAAGATTTGCTTTTTTTTTTTTTTTTTAATATTTATTAAATCATAGCTGTGTACATTAGTGCAATCATGTGGCACAATGTTTTGACTTTATCTACAATCTGAAATATTGTCATCAAACTGTTTAACATAGCCTTCATGGCATTTTCTTAATCACTATTTGAAGACATTTGTATTCTGTATTTAGTAAGCTTCACCTGTACCCTTCTAAGATGCACCGTAGGTGTGATCCTACCAATTGCCCTCCCTCCACCCATCCTCCCCAGGTTTGCTTTTAAAGGGTGAGATGGATAGAAGTGACATTAAAAGAGAAAAGCAGTGGGCTCTGGAGGCTGACGATTGACCCAAAAGGACAATTCAGCCTAAGAGATAGAATAAGTCCATACATTTGCAAGTTTTCAAAGGCTACCCCTGAATCTTCCCATTCATACAAATGATGAATCCCCAATTACCACCGCGGACTTATACATGTAAAGCTATGGGATCAGATTTTTGTTGTTGTTGAAAAAACACAGCTCAGACTGGTATACTGCAACTGTTGTGCTGAGTCCCCACCTGGCCAGAGCTGCTCCTCCCACATAGCTCTGGAAAAACGTGATGAAGAACGCTATTATCCCTAATTGAAAAATGGTTCTTGCACCTGCGAGTTGTAAACTCTTAGCTCTAGGGGGTCCATGTGCCCATTTACATGGGGCTGCTAGAAATCCACAGCCACCCAGGGCCAGCACTTGGCTCCTGCACATTGGCTGTTGGCTGCTCTGCTCAGAGGGCCATACGTGAACATATGCACATTTTTGTCTTTTTCTTTGGGGAAAGGAAGTGAAGGCACCTGAATGCATAAAACTGCAGTCCAAGTTCACATGCAGAGTGTTTAGGGGAAGTTCATCTACCACAATTCATGTCTTATTTGGTCAGAAATTCATTTGGAAGAGAAAACCTCAGGAAAAGCCAAATGCCAAGCTATTTCTTTTCTGGCCAAAAATATGTGAGAAAGGCCTAAGTTATGTTAGCAAGGGGAAATACAAAGGAACAACAACTTATCCAACAACTTTGTGTGAGACGGTTTGCATATTTTCTGCTATGGTTTGGATAGCTGTGTCTTCTACGAGTCACGTTGAAATTTAACCCTCAGTGTGGCCGTATGGGGAGGTGGGGCCTTTAAGAGGTGATTGGACCCACACAGCTCTGCCTTCATGGATGGGTTAATCCATTCATGGATTAATGAGTCATTTCGGGAGGGGAATTGGTGGCTTTCTAAGAACAGGAAGAGAGACCCGAGCCAGGATGTTAGCCGCCCAGTCCCCTGGTCACGGGATACCCTGCACCACCTCAGTACTGCTCAGAGTCTCCACCAGCAAGAAGACCTGTGCCTCTCCACCTTGACTTCCCAGCTGCTGTCACTGTAAGAAATAAATTCCTTCTCTCATCAATTATCCAGTTAGAAGCAAAAGAACACAGACAAAGACACTTTCTCAGTTGATCTTTGTAATAAACTGCAACAAAGACATTACACTTAGCATTTCAGAGACTCAACCTGGGTGGGTTTGGAGAACATTCTCCTAAGTACAGTATCTCAAGAATAGAAAGTCAAGTCTCCCATGTACTCAGTTCTAATCTGAAAATAATAGATCAACAACTATGGCCTCACAGGAGAGAAAAATGCAAGTAAATGTAAGAAGAGGGGCGAAGAGGGAGCTTGCTGAATTTCCACTTATCGGGTATAGCATAGGGGTGCATGGCACATTTCCTGGGTGAAGGCCTCAACTCCAACTCAGACTTTGGACTTTACCTTATAAACACAAATAATATAACCTAAACATATGTACTCCATATTACCCTAAGTGGGGGGGGGGAAAGAGTGGTGTACCGGAGCTGAAGTATCACCCGGTACAAACTGGTAGAGGATAGTGGATCTCTCACACTGTGCCCAGCTGCTGCCCCATAGACACTCTCACTCCCTCAACCACTGAGTACCTGTGAGGTGCCAGCACCCATCTACAGCACACTTAGAGACACGTGTGGCTGATCACAGTGTGTGTGAGCTTAGGAAACAAAAGACAAGCTGTATCATACGTCTTTGGCATTCAACTGGGTGATTCTTTCAGCAGAGACCATGGCCCAGAGTGGTTAATTAACTCTCAAGGTCACACAGCTTGTGAAAAGTAGCATTTGAACTAGAACTCAGATTGTTCTGGCTTCAAAGTCCACACTCCTTTTGTCCGATCCCCAAACCACTTGCCCCTTAACCAGGTAGGTTTGTGTCCCTTTTCTGCACCTCACAACTTTCATTGGGCTTTCCTGAGTCTAAGTTATACTTTCTCGTGTTTCAGCTCTTCACTGCTTACGAGGTGGTTATTAAATGATCCAATAAATTACTCTGTGCCAAGGTTTTAATGGGCACCTTAATGTGGTATTGAGCCCAGATAGCATTTTTTCATTTTAATTGTGGCTTTTAATTCACCCCGTTCACCTCAGTTTAATTCAACAAATGCAATCAGCATAGCTGTGTACAAGGCACTTTGTAATGTGTTATGGGGAATGTAAAATAAAAAGGTCCAGAGTCTCTCTTCAAAGGATTCCCAGGCTCCTGGGTGAGGGAAGCAAGGATTATAAACAACTAACCCAAATACAGAGGAAAAGGATACCAAGTAAAATTTTAAAAGCATATTATAGGAGCACAAGGAAGGAGTATTTTGCCTTAATCCAAATATATGACTAAAAGATTAAGAAAAGAAAAATGAAGGGCTTCATCTCATAACCCATGAAAAAAGAAACCAATTCAAGTTCACAAGCAGAAGACAGAGGTAATCTAGGCTCTGGTCAATAGTCTGTGACTGATCCCCTGCCTTTAGCCTGTACTTCTTGTCCCCGTCTTTCCTTTGGAGAGCTGGGTGATTTTAGAGAAATTCAATTCTGATGATTCTTCTCCTGTATAACCTCTGCAGTTACTTTCCATTGCCCTTAGGACAACACTGAAACCTCTGGACAGGTATGTAGTGGCTGCAGAAGTAAACAATGAACACTCCCAGGTGGGGCTGTGCTCCTGCGTACCCACACATGCTTGTGTGACATCAAGAGCATTGTGTCCATCCTGAGTTTTGTGCAATAGAGGGAGAGAGACAAATTTGAGTCCTGCAAAAGATACTACAGGGATGTTGACAGGGCTTAAATTAAACCCATGCCATTGGAGGAGGGACACAGGCCAGTAGATGTGGAAATCAAACGACTTGGTAGAGAGAGTGCAAAGAATGAGGGATAAAACTCAGTCGTCACACGTCCACAAGACTTCCATGTAGAAGAGAGGAGAATTTCGCCATTCTGGGTTTTGCAGAGTGAGGGGATCAAATGCTCAAGATTAGAGGAAGCAAGACTGTGGCTAAGTCAAAGAATGCTCAGAGAGCAGAACTGCTTAAATATATACAGAGAGTAGTGTAGGGATCATGGTGAAACCTGCACCTTATATTTTAATAAAAGAAAGGTTTATTTCCAAATAGTATTCACATGGGGAGAACCACAAGAATGATTATACAATGTCTCAATGATGGTCAGAGATCTTCATAGATGGCTTTTGGAAGGGAGGGGAGAGAATATGGAAAGTACAGATGCAGCAAGTGGTTGCTAAGGGAGATGTGTAGATGGGGGAGCAGATTGATTTGTAAATTAACCTGAGAGATAGGTATTGTGTTTTAAATGTTTGGGTCCTTCTGATTCCTAATCAGGTTACTCAGGTTTTGGAAGCATTGGGAAGGCCTCTTCCAATGCTTCCTGATCGTGAATAGCCTTTAATTCAAAATATTCTTTATACCAAGGAGTCATATTTTGGGGTGAAATTTCCTTAGCTCCTTTATTATAATTTGAGAGAGTAGAGCCAGGTGACTTTCCCAGTACCACTCCCTCACTCTGCACTACCCAGACCTGATTTTCTACTATGACTACAAATGTAGCCTGTAGAACGTGGGAAACCACTGAGATGCTGAATGGCTCTGAATTCCCAGAACAACCAGCAGTCTTAAAAAACAAGACTTTTGTTGCTGTTTTGAGAAATAAACTTAAGTTGTTAAAAAAAAAAAACTAGTTCTGAATGCTAAGCTTTGAATATCACAAAAGTAACTCTTGGAGGAGGGGCAAGATGGTGCTCAACAGAAGCTCCTGTCTAGAGGGAAAGATAATGACCAGGAAGTGCCCAATAAAACTGAAGACTGGGAGCTGAGCTGAGAGAGAAGAGTGATAACTGCACGTCACCTCTGCTGAGGCAAACTGTGACTCTAAGAAAGCAAATTTCAGCTGAGATTTCAACCCAGAGTCACTGATCTGCTAGGATTGGGCAAAGACCAGCTGAATACAAGACAGAGCCACCTAACCCCACCACATCAAGCAGGTCACAAGAGCCTCAGACTGTAATACTTACTGTACAGATCCTTTGCAAAGCTGTAGGGAAAAAAACTATAGTCACCAGTCCCAGATCCTTGGCAAAGGGCTTTTTAACCACAACTCCAGGAACCCCCAATCCAATTTCACCTTACCTTCTGATCTAGCCAAATGGTGAAAAATAATCTGGCAACATGAATAATCAGAGTGAAGCAACTCCTCCAAGAAATGAAAAAACAGACATACCAGATGATCCCATCCATAAACAAACGGCTGAGATGTCAGAAATAAAGTTCAGAATTTAGATGGCAAATAAGATCAACAGAATGGAGTTAAAGATGGAATTAGAATTTCAAGGAGTAATTCAAAAGGTGTCTCAAGAATTCAATGAATCAAAGACAAAAATCACCAAAGATTTGGACACATTGAGGGAATAACTTGTAGCCCTCAAAGATCTGAGAAATACAGTAGAATCCCTCAGTAACAGGATGGAGCAGGAAGAAGAAAGGATCTCTGACATTGAAAGCAAAGCTTTTGAATACTCCCAAATGCTCAAAGAGGAAGAGAAGTGGAGAGAAAAAATAGACCATTCTCTGAGAAAATTGTGGGACCACTCCAAAAGAGCGAATATTCGCCTTATAGGAATTCCTGAAGGAGAAGATGTTACTTTGAAAGGCCCAGATGTTCTACTCCAAGGGATAATAGAGGAGAACTTCCCAAACATGGCAAGAGATTCTGAAATACAGATAGCAGACAGTTTCAGAACCCCAGCATGAATCCAAATAAAACATCTCCTAGACATATTATAATTAACTTTGCCAAAGTTAATATGAAGGAGAAAATTCTGAAAGCAGCCAGATGTAATAAAACCATAACCTACAAGGGGAAGAATATTAGAATGACTGCAGATCTCTCTGCTGAAACTTTTCAAGCTAGAAGAGGATGGTTATCAACCTTTAACCTCCTAAAACAAAATAACTTTCAAGCCAGGATCCTGTATCCAGCTAAACTGAGTTTAATTTATGATGAAGAAATTAAATACTTTAATGACATTCACATTTTGAAGAAATTTGCCATAACTAAACCAGCTTTCCAGGATATTCTCAGACCTATCCTCCATAATGATCAGTGCAATCCTCCACCACAAAAGTAAACTCACTCAGAAACTTTTGATCAAATTCCAACTTCCACAGTGGTGAAAGGATTAAAAATGTCCACTGATCTTTTGAAAGCCAAAATTCTATCAGGTTTATCAATATTTACAATTAATATGAGTGGCTTAAATTGTCCTCTAAAGAGGCACAGGTTGGCTGACTGGATACGAAAACTCAGGCCTGATATCTGCTGCATACAAGAATCTCATTTTACCTTAAAAGATAAATATAGACTCAGGGTGAAGGGATGGTCATCTATAATTCAGGCAAATGGCAATCAGTAAAAAGCAGGTGTTGCAATTTTATTTTCAGATACAATAGGCTTTAAACCAACAAAAGTAAGGAAAGATAAGGATGGTCACTTCATATTTGTTAAGGGTAACACTCAAAATGATTATATTTCAATTATTAATATTTATGCACCCAACCAGAATGTGCCTCTATTTATAAGGGAGATCCTAAAAGACATGAGTAATTTAATGTCTTCCAGCACCATTATACTCAGAGGTTTAAAAAAAATTTTTATTAAATCATAATTGAGTACATTAGTGTAATCATGGGGTACAATGTGCTGACTTCATATATAATCTGAAATATTTTCATCGAACTGCTTAACATAGCCTTCATGGCATTTTCTTAATCACTATATGTAGACATTTGTATTCTGCATTTAGTAAGTTTCACCTGTACCCTTCTAAGACACACCGTAGGTGTGATCCCACCAATCGCCCTCCCTCTACCCATCCTCCCCCCTCCCCTTCCTTCTCTTGCCCTTTTACCCATATTCTTGTTCTATAATTAGGTTTTAGCCTTCATATGAAAGCTATAAATTTTCTTCATATTAGGGCTGAGTACATTGGATACTTTTCTTCCATTCTTGAGATACGTTTCTAAGAAGAATATGTTCCAGCTCCATCCATGTAAACATGAAAGAGGTAAAGTCTCCATCTTTCTTTAAGGCTGCATAATATTCCATGGTATACATGTACTACAATTTATTGATCCATTCATGGGTCGATGGGCACTTGGGCTTCTTCCACAACTTAGCAATTATGTATTGGGCTGCAATAAACATTCTGGTACAAATATCTTTATTATGATGTGATTTTTAGTCTTCTGGATATATAGCTAGTAAAGGAATTATAGGATCAAATGCCAGGTCTATTTTTAAATCTCTAAGTATTTTCCAAACATCCTTCCAAAAGGATGTATGAGTTTGCATTCCCACCAGCAATGTAGAAGTGTTCCCTTTTCTCCACCTCCACACCAGCATCTCTGGTTTTGGGATTTTGTAATGTGGGCTAATCTTAATGGAGTTAGATGATATCTCAGTAGTCAGAGATTTTAACACTCCTTTGGCGGCATTGGATAGATCCTCCAATAAGAAGCTAAGCAAAGAAATTTTAGACTTAAACATAATCATTCAGCAATTGGATTTAACAGACATCTACAGAACATTTTATCCTAACAAAATTAAATATACATTCTTCTCAACAGCCCATGGAACATACTCCAAATGGATCACATCTTAGGTCACAAGTCTTTTTTTTTTTTTTTTTGTAGAGACAGAGTCTCGCTTTATTGCCCTTGGTAGAGTGCCGTGGCGTCACACTGCTCACAGCAACCTCTAACTCCTGGGCTTAGGCGATTCTCTTGTCTCAGCCTCTCGAGTAGCTGGGACTACAGGCACCTGCCACAGTGCCCGGCTATTTTTCTGTTTTTCAGTTTGGCTGAGGCTGGGTTTGAACCCGCCACCTTCGGCATATGGGGCCAGCGCCCTACTCGTTGAGCCACAGGCGCCACCCAGGTCACAAGTCTAACCTCAGCAAATTTAAAAGAATAGAATTTATTCCTTGTATTTTCTTAGACCATCATGTAATAAAAGTTGAACTCAGTAACAACAGGAATCTGTGTACTAATACGAAATCATGGAAACTAAATAACCTCATGCTGAATGATAGCTGGATCATAGATGATATTAAGAGGGAAATTACCAAAGTTTTGGAACAAAATGATAGTGAAGACATGAACCTCTGGGATACCATAAAAGCAGTCCTAAGACGGAAATTTGTAGCATTGCAAGCCTTCTTCAAAAGAACAGAAAGAGAGGAAGTGAACAACTCAATGGGACATCTCAAGCAACTAGAAAAGGAAGAACATTCCAATCCCAAATGCAGCAGAAGAAAAGAAATAACTAAAATTAGAACAGAATTAAGTGAAATTGAAAACAAAGAAATTATAGAACAGATCAATAAATCAAAAAGTTGGTTTTTTGAAAAGGTCAATAAAATAGATAAACCTGTGGCTAACCTAACCAGGAATAAAAGAGTAAAATCCCTAATTGCATCAGTCAGAAATGATAAAGGCCAAATAACAACAGATTCCTCAGAAATTAAAAAAATCCTTAATGAATATTACAAAAAACTATTCTCAGAAGTATGAAAATTTGAAGGAAATAGACCAATACTTGAAAACATGCTACCTTCCTAGACATAGTGAGAAAGAAGTGAAAATGTTGAACAAGCCTATATCAAGTTCTGAAATAGCATCAACTATAAAAATCTTCCCCAAAAGAAAAGCCTAGGACGTGATGGCTTCACATCAGAATTCTGCTAAACTTTTAAAGAGGAACTAGTACTTATATTACTTAACCTTTTCCAAAACATCGAAAAAGAAGGAATACTTCCTATCACATTCGATGAAGCAAACATCACCCTGATCCCCAAACCAGGAATAGACCCAACAAGAATAGAAAATTATAGACCAATATCTCTAATGAATATTGATGCAAAAATATTCAATAAAATCCTAGCAAACAGAATCCAGCAACACATCAAACAAGTATACATCATGACCAGGTGAGTTTCACCCCAGGGTCCCAAGGATGGTTCATTATACGTAAATCTATAAATATAATAAATCACATATCATAAACAAAATAAAAAACAAAGACCATATGATTCTCTCAATTAATGCAGAAAAAGCTTTTGATAATATCCAGCATCCTTTCTTTCTTTCTTTCTTTTTTTTTTTTAACGTTTTTGGCCGGGGCTGGGTTTGATCCCACCACCTGTGGCATATGGGGCCAGTGCCCTACTCCTTTGAGCCACAGGCACTGCCCCAGCATCCTTTCTTGATCAGAACACTTCAGAATATAGGTATAGAAGGAACATTTCTTAAACTGAAAGAGGCCATCTACAGTAAACCCACAGCCAATATCGTATTGAATGGAGTAAAATTGAAATAATTTCCACTCAGATCAGGAACCAAGCAAGGATGCCAACTGTCTCCACTGCTTTTTAACATTTTAATGGAAGTCTTAGCCACCATAATCAGACAAGAGAAGGCAATCAAGGGCATCCAAATAGGATCAGAGGAGATCAAACTGTCACTTTCGCAGATGATATGATTGTATATCTGGAAAGCCCCAGGGACTAAATTACAAAACTCCTAGAAGTGATCAAGGAATACAGTAGTGTCTCAGGATAGAAAATCAATACTCACAAATCTGTAGCCTTTATATATATGAACAATAGTCAAGGTGAAAAAACAATCAAGAACTCTATTTTCTTTACAATAGTGCCTAAGAAGATGAAATATCTGGGAGTGTACTAACAAAGGATGTGAAAGATTTCTATAAAGAGAACTATGAAACTCTGAGAAAAGATATAGCTGAAGATGTTAACAGATGGAAAAATATACCATGTTCATGGCTGGGAAGACTCAACATTTTTAAAATGTCTATACTACCCAAAGTAATCTACAGATTTAGTGTAATCCCTATTAAAGCACCTCTGTCATACTTTAAAGATCTGGAAAAATTAGTACTTCATTTTATATGGAAACAGAAAAAAACCTTGAATAGCCAAGACATTATTCATAAATAAAAACAAATCAGGAGGAATCATGCCACCTGACTTCAGAGAATACTATAATTCTATAGTGATCAAAACAGCATGGTACTGGCACAAAAATAGAGAGGTAGAAATATGGAACAGAATTGAAAACCAAGAGATGAACCCAAACACTTATCATCATTTGATCTTTGGTAGGCTTATTAAAAATATAAATTGGGGGAAAGATTCCCTATTTAACAAATGGTGCTGGGAGAATTGGCTGGCGACTTGTAGAAGACTGAAACTGGACTCCCACCTTTCTCCTCTAACAAAAATCGACTCTCGCTGGTTAAAGGACTTAAACTTAAGACATGAAACTATAAAAATTCTTGGAGAGGGTGCAGAGGAAACACTTGAAAAAATTGGCCTGGGAGAATATTTTCTGAGGAGGACCCCCTGGGCAATAGAAGCAACATCAAAAATATATTACTGGGATCTGATCAAACTAAAAAGTGTCTGCACTGCCAAGAATGCAGTAAGTAAAGCAAGTAGACAGCTCTCAGAATGGGAGAGGATCTTTGCAGGTTATATTTCCGGCAAAGGTCTAAAGAACTCAAACTTATTAATAGGAAAAGAACAAGTGATCCCATTTCATTGTGGGCATGAGACATGAACAGAAGCTTCTCTGAAGAAGACAGGTGCATGGCCTACAGACACATGAAAAAATGCTCATCATCTTTACTCTTCAGGGAAATGTAAACCAGAACCACTTTGAGATATCATCTAACTTCAGTAGGATTAGCCCACATCACAAAATCCCTACAGATGTTGGTGTTGATGTGGAGAAAAGGGAACTCTTCTGCACTGCTCGTTGGAATGCGAGCTAGTTTGTTCCTTTAGGAAAGAATTTTGAGAACACTCAGAGATCTAAATGTAGACCTGCCATTTGATCCTGCAATTCCTCTGCTAGGTGTATATCCAAAAGACCAAAACATTGGCAACAAAGATATTTGCACCAGATTATTCATTGCAGCTCAATTCATAATTGCCAAGTCATGGAAGAAGCCCAAGTACCCATTGGCCCTTTATGGATTAACAAATTGTGGTATATGTATACCATGGAATACTATGTAGCATTAAAAAAGATGGAGACTTTGCCTCTTTTATGCTTACATGGATGCAGCTGGAAAATATTCTTAGTAAAGTATCTCGGGAATGGAAAAAAAAATATCCAATGTATTCATTATTACTATGAAACCAATTTATAATCACTCACACTTTCATATGAAAGATGAATCACAAGTATAGCCCAGGGTGAAGGAGGGAAAGGGAGGATAGGAAGGGAGTGGGTGGTTCAATAGAGGGACGGATAATGGTGGGACCACACCTATGGAGAGTATTGCAAGGGTACAAGTCAAATCTATGAAGTATAGAACACAAATGTCTTAATACTGTGATTAAGTAAATGAGGTGAAAGCTATGTTAATTAATAGGATGTAAGCACTCCAATTTGTACAAACAATCAATGCATTGAATCCCACAAAGGCATAAATGTACTCATGATCTATGTATATATGACATAAAAAGAAGTAACCCTCTGGTGGAATTTATTCTAGAATCAATAGTTTGGGAGGAATACACAATGACATAAGAGCTAATTTTATCATAATTCATTCATTTATTTATTCAATAAATACAGAGGGTGCCAAAAAGATGCATATTCACCTTTAGGTTGACTTGCTGGTACTGTCACCTAAACATGCTACACACATCCATTTTACCCACAATTGCCATACTTTTTGGGGGAATGATTAACTTTGCTTCCAATAAGATTGCTTAAAATGTGTATACATTTTTTTTTGCATCTCCTGGTATTTTTATAGAGTACTCATTATTTGCCATTCTTTCTTCTAGACATGTGGGAACTAGAAATAAATAAAACAAACATTCTTGCCCTCATGGAACTTATATCTAGCAGAGTGGATCAATAGCAAAATATGACCTTGAATTCTAAGAAAATGATGTACCATGTTAGAAGATGAGAAGAACTGTGGGGAAAAGGCTGTAGGCAGAAGGACTGGGAAAGCTGGCCAGAAGACAGCAAGGAGGTAGTCAAAGAGGTGATCAACGTGATATAGGGTTCCCTCCCCTATTCACGACTGGACAGGGGCACCTCCATTTCCTAGGCCTGAGCAATTTTATGTAAGTTTCCTAGGCCGGGACAATTTCATATAAGCTGGCTGGGCCTCTTCAGAAGTGGACAGCCTGCCATTTTTGCCCCAAGATGGAAGGCCTGCATTCATTCATTTAGTATACTTTCATTAACATTGAAAAGGTGTCTCCCATCTACCAAGTCCTGGCCAAGTGTAATTCTCAAGACCTTATGCCCCTAGACAAAGACTCATGCACAGACTTCCCACTTGGGTCTTTCCCTCTGCCAGAAGCTCTTTATTTCTTCTGTATTCCTTTCTACCTAAAAATCCTATCTTACCACTGATAAGATTGGATTTCTGATAAGATAAGGTGGTCCTGTGGGTTGGTTCTTCGAATCTCTGAGACAAAGGACCTATTGCAGAAAGAAATTCTGTTCAACCAGCCTCAGACTTGATGAGTAGCTGAGATCTGAGCCGTCACTTGCAGAGGTGGAGCTGGCCATTTGAATAAGTGGAAGAAAAGGGTTTGGGCAGAGTTTCAGCAGAGGGCAGAGCCTGAAATGCAGGTGTGTGCATGGCTCATTTGTGTCAAGGGCACGTTTGTGTTAGGGGGGGAGGACACCTCTGTGGCTGGAAGAAGCAGGCAAGTGGAGGCCTGGGGAGGGATTTTCCATGGCCTTGGCGGTTAGTCAGAACTTTGGCTTCTTCTTTGAGTGAGATGAGGAGCTCATGGAGGGCTCAGAGCAGAGGAGTGATACAGGGTCTGATAGCAACTCTCTGGACGCTGTCAGGCATACGCTGCTGGAGAGTAAGAATGACAGTGGGATTCCCACTACTTACCATTATTTGATCTTCGACAAGCCATTTAAAAGCATTCAGTGGGGAAAAGACTCCCTATTTAACAAATGGTGCTGGGAAACCTGGCTGGCAACCTGTAGAAGACTGAAATTGAACCCACACCTTTCACCACTAACAAAGATTGACTCACAGTGGATTAAAGATTTAAACTTAAGACATGAAACTATAAAAATACTAGAACAAAGTGCAGGGAACACTCTTGAAAGCATTGGCCTGGGTGAATACCTTATGAGGAGGACCCCCAAGGCAATGGAAGCAGTATTAAAAATACACTACTAGGATCTGATGAAACTAAAAAGCTTGTGCATGGCCAAGAACACAGTAAGTATAGCTAGCAGATAGCCCTCAGAATAGGAGAGAATATTTGCAGGTTATGCCTCCGACAAAAGTTTAATAACCAGAATACACAGAGAACTTCAATGTATTAGCAAGAAAAGAACAAGCAATCCCATCTCAGGATGGGCAAAAGATCTGAAGAGAAACTTCTCTAAAGAAGACAGGTGCACGGCCTTCAGACACATGAAGAAATGCTCATTATCCTTAATCAACAGAGAAATGCAAATCAAAACTACCTTGAGATATCATCTAACTCCAGTAAGATTAGCCCACATGATGAAATCCCAAAACCGGAGATGTTGGCATGGAGGTGGAGAAAAGGGAACACTTCTACATTGCTGGTGGAAATGCAAACTAATACATCCCTTTTGTGAAGATGTTTGGAGAACACTCAGAGATTTAAAAATAGACTTGCCATTTGACCCTATAATTCCTTTACTTGGTATATACCCAGATGACCAAAAATCACATTACAACAAAGATATCTGTACCAGATTCTTTATTGCAGCCCAATTCATA
>CAUYON010063733.1:0-10895 GCA_963573935.1 Arctocebus calabarensis
ATGGATGGAGCTGGAACATATTCTTCTTAGCAAAGTATCTCAAGAATGGAAGAAAAAGTATCCAATGTACTCAGCCCTACTATGAAGCTAATTTATAGCTTTCATATGAAGGCTATAACCCAACTTTAGCACAAGAATATGGAGAAAGGGGCAAAGGAGGGGAGAGGATGGGCCTGGTTGGGGTGGAGGGAGAGTAATTGGTAGGGCCACACCTATGGTGCATCTTAGAAGGGTACAGGCAAAACTTACTAAATGCAGAATACAAATGTCTTCACACAATAACTAAGAAAATGACTGTTTAACTATGTTAAACATTTTGATGAAAATATTTCAGATTGCATATGAAACCAGCACATTGTACCCCTTGATTGCACTAATGTACACAGCTATGATTTAATTAAAAAAAAGAATAATAAAAAAGAAAACAAACACCATTAAAAAATAATGAAAAAAAAAATAGAAAAATCATTTGGGCAGCATACCTCTAGTCCTAGTTAATCAGGAGGCTGAGGCAAGAGGATTACTTGAGCCTACAAGTTTGAGGTGGCTGTGAGCTATGATGATACCATGGCACTCTACCCAGGGCGACACAGTGGGACTCTGTGTAAAAGGAAAAAAAAAAAAAAAAAAACCAGAATCCTGGGAGCTACATTATTGGAAACCTTTATCTTTCCATTTGTTCAGACAATGCCCTTCAGTAAATAGGGAATTTTGCTAAAGACTTCAGATGTCTTCCACAAATAACCTGTAGTGGCATTGAAGGTAGCTGTGCCCATTGTGAATAGTTTTCTGAATTTCCTGAGCCAGATAAGAGGAGTAGCTTCCCGATTCACTGACAACTACCAGAGACCCTGTGGGTGGCAACCTTCCCTGGTCTGCACCTCCAACTTTTCCTATCAATTTTAAGGCAGCATCTTCCCTGCATAGAAACTCTTCTTTCTCAAAAGTACCTATAATAGTTTGTTTTCCTGACCAAATCCTGAGAAAGATTAGGTTTCTTTTCCATGATGACAGATGTAACCAAACTCTTATTCTATAGAACAGGTTTGTAATCACTATGGAAAATACTGAAACATACCCTGTCTCACAGCATGCCAGGCGTGAAAAGTGAGGAAAAAGAAGGCACAGCTACTGACATGACATCCTGTGCCTACAAGTGGAGGGACGTTCACAGACGAAGAATGAGCAAAGGGATGATACCAATCAGTTGGTTATCAGGGCAAGTTGGAAAACAAAGAGAGTTACATCAAAAAGAATACAGAAAACAATAACTGCCCAATGGATTTGGTTCTCTGGGAGTCCTGCTGCAGAGTTCGAGTGTGGGCTGTTTGTTCCCATCGAAACTAAAATCACTTTCCTCCACAGAGTTTTATGGTTATTCAACTCACAGGTCTGTTTTCCCCACTCCTTGGAAAGCATGGTGGGTAGGTGTGAGTCTATGCGTGAGTCTATGGTGTATGATGAGAAGGGCTACTTCACCCTGGTTATTTAAGTTCTCTTTTGAGCTTTTATAATCTTTACACACATGTATGTGATAAAACATGTATATTAATTTCTTTGCTTTTTTTATTTATTTTTCTTTAATAATAATAGAAAAATTATATTGACATAACCAGAATTCAGTAATAAATATTTCTCCTAAATATATATCTGGCCAGAGAAATGTGTTATATTTCTAAAATTTATCATTTTGTGTAGCTAATAAAATTTAAAGCATTGTATATATTAGATCTTCACTCCTCTGATCAGGACTTGAATGTAGTTGAAGCTATGAGAAACGAGTCTCTATTTTTGTTTCTGATAATTAGCCTTTGTAAGTTTTGAATCTAATGAATCTAATCCTGTGCTAGAACTGAGAAAGGGAAGGGAAGGGGGGAACATTATTAGCTGAAAGAACATCCATCAAAGAATATGTTGTTATTTGGTACATGTGATTAAGCCTTGAACTCCACCTTCAGCCCTCCTGACTTTCCCCTTAAGAACAAGAATGGAGCACACAGAGACTGTGGGATCAAATCACATCACATTCCCTGCCATCCACCTGTGTCCTGTGAAAGAAGCCTTCCTTCTACAGTTCGAATGTTTGTGCCCTGCAAAACTCACATCAACACTTGATTGCCATTGTCCTGGTGTTAAGGTGTGGGACCGTTAAGATGTGGTTAGGCTGGGAGGGCTCCACTGTCCTGGGTGGGATTGGGGCCCTTAGAAAGGGTGAGTTTTCCCCACTTGTTCTCTCTAGACCTCACTCTTACCATCCACCATGTGACGAAGCTCCTAGAAGGCCAACACCTTGATACTGGATCTTCTAACTCCAGAATTTTGAGCCAATAACCTTATGTTCATTACAAATTACCCTGTCTCACATGTTCTGTTAGAGCAACACAAAATGAACTAAAACCTTCTTATAGTGAGAATCACCTCTCTTTAAGCCAAGAGTGGAAGGTTCAGGGGTGGATCAATTTTCCCCTATTTTCCCATTTTTGGTAACATAAATAGGCCTCTTTACCTTTCCGGCGTGTGATGTTAAAATTGCTTAATTCGGTAGAAATAAGCAGAGTAGATTGCCGAGTACCAAAATAAGTTGTTAAATATAAACCAGCCCTGGAGTCCTTTCATAACAGCTTAATGTGTACATTGGCCTCCCTTGGAGACCTCTGTTATGGCGGTAAACTATATTTTTCCAGATTTTAGAAATAATGTGTCAAGTCCAAAATTGTTAGCAATTTTAATTCCATAGTTCAGTCTGGAAAAGAAGACAATAACCTGCGACTCTTTTTTGGCAGGGTAATGAAAAAGTTGGTTCTGAGACAAGCAGTAAATATCACAGGTTGTTACTTTGGGCCCCACCAAAGCCTTCCACAGGCTGAACTGTTTGTTGTAGCAAATTCACAGGAATTAGGTCTTGAGACCTTTCTGCAGAGATCATTTCTGTGCATTCCCTGTTGCAGACAGGTTTTTCAGAAGAAAACACTGAGAAAGCTTGGCATATGGAAGAGTAGCAGAGGAGGGGGTGCCAGTGATGTGGTCCCAGGAAGACCTCAATTAACTCCACGCAGATGTCTGGGACACATATGGCCTGAACCAAAATGATAAAGCCTTAATCATTCACCATGATTAGTCATTTGATGACTGCTTTGGGAAGGCCACCCCTTGCACGAGCAGATCTCTACACTTAGGATAACATTAAAGAAGCTCCCAGCTGGAAGCTGCTTACTGACACCTGGAACACATCCTACCTTGCGGGGAAATAGGGGCAGAATATTTTCATTGTCACTATAGTCCCTTCCACACATCGATTGTAGTTGTTGTTCAGCAGGATTAGACTTCAATGAGAGAGGCTTCTTTTTTTTTTTTACTCTCTAGTCCAGAATCATTTAATTTATTTGAGTATAACCCTGATAATAAATAAGGATATCTAATCTCAGAGTCTGTGGGCTATTTAAACTTTCATTTCTATTTCTCTTCTAACTCTGATGCACAAATTAATTAAAATATGATTAAATCTCAAACAAGTAGAGCTTTTAGACATATCTATGATATTGGAAAACAAGTTTAATTCTACATTATAGATTCTCTGAACTAACTCTTGGTTTATATGGTTTTATTAAATATACTCTTGGCTTTCAAACTTAGAGTTGATTTATCAAACCTGTCAAGTGCGAGATACATCTCTCTTTTTGAAAATGGTTCTGTCTTGAATGATGTGTGGAGCATAATTTACTGGGCAATGTCATCAACCACAGCCACTGTTGATGCAAACTCTGCAGAATGCCGTGTACCCAGGATTAAGTGGATTTAGCTTATCCACTTCAAAATGCTGGCAGACACACAGAGCCTGTGCTCACTCGGCTCTTGGTAATTATGCAACCAATAGTAGGCTGTAAGATGCCCACTAAAAAAAGGTAGTGGGCTTGAAGGATCCTTTCAAAGGGTTTTTTATTGTTCAAGAAGTTTTATATTGTTCAAGAAGTTTCAACATAAAATGGGTTTGTGTGCCAGTTTAACAAGATGTCTAGATCTCTTCCCTTATTTTTTTTTCTTTTTTTTTTTTGTTTTTAGTTTTTATGTTGATCTCTTCCCTTATTAAGTTTTGATATTGGTTTAAAAAAAAAAGACTTTTCATCATTATTTCCCCTTTTTTAACTCATGACACTTTACTTTGAAACTTTCCCTTTTGAATGATAGTTATTTTCAACTTTTCCAAACATCTGTCAGTGCCCAGCAATACTCTGCCAGTTCTGATTGGGGGAGATTTTAACTTTTAATATGGGAAATTCTAATTATCCCTGCCTGATTAGATCTTGAAAAGTAAAAAGACATTTTTATAACCCAGTGTCTCCTTTCTAGCCTATGAACTAGAGCTATCTGTTCTTGGAATTTCTCCAATATCTATAGTATAGCCATAAGGATGGGACACTTCATTTCAGAAATAAAAAAACTTTTTATATAATTCATTCCTCTGGCAGATGGGTGTAAGCAAATGTCTAAAATGTCTGGCCCAATTCAATCATTGTCTTTTGGGTATAGAATGCTTGAGGACATTACGTGGTGCAGTAGATGATACCTTTCTTTATCAAACCCAAGGTGTCATTAATTATAATATAAAAACTAATTTAAGAGTTGTTAACATATAAAAAAGATGAAATGTAGTATCATAATGCCCTTCTTACCTGTGAGCATCAACTTTTCCTCAACATGTTTTAATTAACAGAAGTTCTTACAAGAAGTATTCTATGCACCTGATTTACTGCTGCATAGAGCAACCTCTGGCAAGAGCAGAGCAAACTCAGAGTGCCTGCAGTGGCAGGTGTTTGAGCAGATACACTATTTCCAGTGATGAGAGCAATACAAAATTCAGGGAAATCTAGAGTAAGCTGATATAGAGTAACAATGTTTATTAGAAGAGTATTAATCAAATTTACATGACAGGGCAACACTAAGCATGATTTGGGGTCAAACCGAAAGTAACTGTTGATTCTTGTGACAGCAACAAAGTACAGCCAGATGACTATGAGGCTGAACATTTGAGTGTCCAAAGGTTACAACAGAGCAGTAGCAATTTGGAGTAAAGGAGAGTCTCAAGGAAGTTACTGTTTTTGCCAGATGCCCTGGCTGCCGGATGCCCTGGCTCACGCCTTTTATCCCAGCACTCTGGGAGGCTGAGGAAAGTGGATTGCCTGAGCTCCAAGGTTGGAGACCATCCTGAACTAGAGCAAGATCCATCTCTAAAAATAGTTGGGCATTGTGGTGGGCAGCTGTAGTCCCAGCTAGTTGGGAAGTTGAAGCAAGAGAATCACTTAAACCCACGTGTCTGAGGTTGCTGTGAGCTATTGACAGCCACAGCACTATACCAGGGACTCTTCTCTCAAAAAAAAAAAAAAGTTATTGTTTTAATGAAAAGATCAGTTCCCCTTCTCCCCTTCTCAAAAACAGACAGAGAGAAAGTAATAGAGAGAGTAATTTTTTCATACAGGTTATTTAATGCTTTAATGGTGGGACCAAGTTGTTTTAAATGGGCCACAACACTTTCAGTAGAATATTAGTCATCTAGGGAATAGAAATGCACCATCTTCTTTGACCCAGGGATATTTTTTATATCTGTTTAGAGATAAATCTACCTTGTCCATCCAGGAGTACTTTTATACAAGTCAAAATGTCACTGGACGTGACGAGGTGCAAGTGTAGAGTCAACTACTTAGGAGGCTAAAGCAAGAAGATCTCTTAAAGCCAAGGAGTTTGAGTCTAGACTGGGCAACATAGTGAGAAAGAAGTCAAAGTGTATCACAGACTTAAGTGGAGTGAACTCTGGAAAAGGAAAGTTCTATTTTCTAGAATGAGGACTTGTCTTTTGATCAGATATGGGTCATAGAATGCTGACCTTCATTCTCTTGATGTATCCGTATGAGAAGACATGCTAATATTTATGGCTTATTTTTGAGTCAGTCTAAGGGTAAGAACCAAGGGCAAAGGTAAAGAAAAATAAACATTATCATCACATTTACCTGAGTTATCATAGGAACACCTCTGCCTCCAACTATTGTGACCCAACTAAGCAATGATTGTGCACTAGGCAGAGATGATTTCACCTGTGACAGTTTGAGGGCAGCACAGAATCCTGCAGTGACAGGATATCACCTACCACAATCAGTTGTTTTACCTTTCACTATTTCACAAAAACAAAATGCTTAAAGTGAATTGCACAAAGAATGCTCTTTCACTTTAAGATTAGAAATGAGAGAGGTAAAGGGTGGTGCCTGTGAGTAGGGTGCCAGCCCCATATACTGAGGGTGGCAGGTTCAAACTCAGCCTCGTAAAATAAATAAATAAATAAATAAATAAATAAATAAATAGTATGAATAAAAGAGAAATTTTTAAAAAAAGAAATGAGAGAGGTAAAATATAAACAGGAGTTGAGAAAGATGGAAGAGATGACAGCATAAGGTAGGGGGCAAAATCCCATGTCAGGAACAATTGAAATCCTCAGAATCATTCTGAAAAGCTAACAGAGGGTAAAATAGTGGAAACAATTTGTATAATAAGTAAAATAAAACAACAATGACCTTTGAGACCTTGAAGACTTCTACAGGACTGGATCCAGCGTTTGCAGTCATCATCTTGACTTGTTTTACTGCTACCATCTGGAAATGACACACCCTGGAGATGATAAAGCAACTCAAGGAAAACACAATCTTTAAAAAGAAGAAATGAAAGAGAAATTTAATTGGACCTTTATAAACTGATCACCTCTCACGGAACCCCCCTTATGCTTGAATTGCTTTCCAACATTCCCATATACATACAAAACGGGAATTGTATTTTTCTATTATGCTACTGTTTCCATTAATATATTCTGCTTTGGTACTTACTGCTTTGATATTGTTGTTTCTTCCCTAAGTATATGAAGGCACAAATAAAAGATGGCAGCACCGTATTTTAAAACTAGCACTTAAAGGACTAAAAATGGAACACTTTCTTTGTGACAAAGAGAAAAGAATTGGCATAAAATTGTTCATGTTTACTTACCTCTTTTTCTATCGTAAATGTGTCTGAAAACCTTTATGAAATAAGTTAAAATGGCGTTCATAGGATTTTTTTAATAAACCATATTCATGATTCAATTTGCTCTTGGTGCTAAATTGATGTCAGTTGACAACTTGATGTATTTTTCAAACTTACCGAAAGATAATTACATCCAGGAGGCTGTAAATCTTCCTATGGCAAGTATTCTATCTAATCTAAACTTTATAATTCTTTACACTCACTGTATATTGATAAATCCCAGTAGAGAGAAGGAAATATTGGTCAAGCATAACTATGGGGACAATAGTGCCATTATTGTAAAATAGTACAGCAACTGTATATTCAGCTATTTTCTAAACAAGGCTATTATATTTAAGACATGTGGCATCACGTGATGTGTACTTTCCCCTGTCTATTTCTGAAAGTATTTACATTAAAGAAAATCTGTATGTCGAGTACCTAAAGACTCTAATGGCAACCCATAAACATGATCAAGCAACTATGTATCACTAGAGATTTGGGGACCTCCGTATGCTGGAAAGTAAATATCAGTATGAGCAACTACAGACTAACTCATAAGAGATAATTTGGGCATGGTGCCCATAGCTCAGTGGCCAGGTTAGAGTTCCAATCCGGCCCACGCCTGCTAAAGAACAATGACAATTGCAGTAAAAAAAATAGCTTTGTGTCAGGCACCTGTAGTCTCAGCTACTCAGGAGGCTGAGGCAAGAGAATCACTTGATCCCAAGAGTTTGAGGTTGCTGTGAAGGTTGCTGTGAGCTGTGATACTATAGCACTCTACGGAGGGTGACATAATGAGATTGTGTCTCAAAAAAAAAAAAAAAGATAGAGATAATTTGAAGGTGAAAAATAAAACTTTCCAAAAATTCTGAGTGAATTTTGTCAAACGTTAGCCTGTCATCAAAGTGTCAAGGACTCCATGTCTGCTCTAGCTGGCGTCATCTCCCAGTTCACAGCCACATGCCCATGTTAATCTCTACCAGCCAGGCTGGTGCCCAGACAATCAATTCCTGAGACCTCCGCTTCCTATAACACATCACTTAGCTATGAAACAGGACCATTCTGTCCAGAGAAGCGACTCCTTTTCCTCCCTCAGTGAGATGAGTGCTAAGAAGTATGTCTTCAAAGCAGAATTTGAAGACCTGAAACCCACATTTATGGAAGGAACCCACCCTGACACTTGTCTCCTGGCTCTTCTACCTTGAGCAGCACATTCCTGGAAAGGAATATCCTACAATATCTGCACCCCAGATCGCGGTGCCATTAGCAGGGAAATCGTTGATTTAGACTTGGAGAGAATTCACTAGCTGGCCAATGAGCTCAGAGAGTTTTAAAAATTATTAGTTTTTCTATATTTTTTGGTGAGGGAACACATTCTGGGTTTACCTCCTGCTTATGAAAGTTTCTGATGAATAAGGTAAGACATCCAAGCTTATGTTCTTCATTTTCCTCAACCCCACTGCTGTAACTGAACACTATGAATTCTATTTCTTCATCATCACTTCCCAAGCTATGCTGGGTCACTATGATTGTGCTTTCCTAGTAGAAACTAAGGTCTATATTTCTCAGAATTAAGTGCACAAATGACATTAAATTTGACATCCTTATTAGATTGATGGTACTCCATAACTATTTCCTTCAGCTCAGAAAATGCCCGTAATGTGGACCTGTCAGAACTCCAGACCAATCTAAATGCCATTTTTGAGTCGAGTTCCCTCCTACTGTATGAAGTACTATAATTAATGCTTAAAACGCTCATGATGAAACAGCTTTCCACAGCAGAGGATGCAGAGTCAGCCAACCACATGGTGTAAGGTGACCTCACCCTGATAAACATCCAATAAGAGATGAAATACAACCCTTGTCATGTTATGTACCATGGTTTTTGTTCCCACAAGTGTTTATTTTGCATTCTGCCCTTTCCAGCATCAAGAAAAAGAGGAGCATTCAGTTTGCATATTGATACCCCACTGGCTTCCATGTCAGGGTTAATAACCAGACCCCTACTGGATTCCTGGTGGAGGCTTGGCCACAGTGCAGACTTGGCTGAGGGTCAGACTCACCTGATCCCAGGTTTCCCCAGTGCATTCCGATCATGTCTGGGAATGTGAGTGATGGGTGGGAAGACACTGTGCTGGGACTTCAGAGCATGGCTACACCAGAAAAGACACTGTGGCATTAGATTGATGCGCATAGGACACGTGGATAGAGAGAGTGAGAGAGAAGGGGAGGTTATCCTTCCTTTCCGTCCTGAAGCACGGCTGCCCATAGATCCTCAGTCTCACACTAATAGTACTACACACGGTTAGGTTGTTTTCACTATTATTCATGACTGTGTTTGATTTTTCTCTATGTGTTTCTGTGAAGCTTTAACTCCACTTTTCTGAAATGAAAAGTTTTATAAGAAACAGATATAATAAGCAATCTCAGCACTTTTCAAGTGAGTTTACCATAAATCTAGAAGAGGTCAAATAAAAAAATATGCATAAATATAAGAGAAGAAAAATACATTTTAACATTAAAATAGGATAAATTTAAAATTTCATGGAGGGAAAAATAATAAGATAAATATAGATGAAGACAAATTGTTATTCTTTAATACAGAACTAAGAAAATCTGTGAAACCACATAAACTAGGGTATATGAAACCTTATAAGGTAAAAGGGGATATTTTCCCCTGCTTTCTATTATTTGCTTAGAGCTTGGAGCTCAATATTTATTTTGGAGATACTCAACAAATATTTGTTTCTGTATTAATGAATTAATGAATAACAATAAAGCAAAAAGATTAAAAGATATAAATGATTAAATTAAGACAGAAAAAGGCCAAGAGGGACAAAACCTGGTCTGAGAGAAATTCTAGAAATGGAGACATCAAGAAAATGAGGAAGAATTTTTTAAGTATGCATTTTCTGAGATGAAGAAAAATGTAATCTTTAGAATGAAAGATCCTACTTTGCATCAAAAATATAAAAGAAAAAATGATCCAAAAGATGTATATTCTTGCAGAATTTCAATATCAAAAAAAAGAATATGCTTTAAATCCTTAGAAAATAAATCTAGATGATGTAAGGGAAAAAGAATAAGGATTGAGCTTCTCATTAGTCAAACTAAAGACTAGGATGATGATGAATGCTGTTGGGATTTCTAGATCTAGAATTCTGTACCCACTCCAAATATCAATCAAATTTAAGGAGAAATTATAAGCATTTTCAGATCATTACTATTGAGAAATGCCTCCTTTCAGGCAGCCCTTAAAAAATTAAGTTACTGTAGCACAAGAATACGTGAAGGAGGGAAGGGGGAAGGTTGGGATTGAGGGAGGGTAATTGGTGGGGCCACACCTACAGTGCATCTTAGAAGGGTACAGGTGGAACTTACTAAATGCAGTATACAAATGTCTTCATACAATAACTAAGAACATGCCATGAAGGCTATGTTAAACATTCTGATGAAAACATCTCAAATCATATATGAAACCTGCACATTGTACCCCTTGATTGCACTAATGTACACAGCTATGATTTAATAATAACAAAAAAAGAGAGAGAGGCTTAGGGAGGCAATGAGAAAACACACCCAATTGACACCTGACTCCATAGAGGGTCAGATTATTGTAAACGACAAATTTATCCCTCAAATGGCCCCAGACATTCAAAGAAAACTCCAGAAATTGGCTATAGTCTCAGACCATAACCTGGAGAATCTTCTTAAAACAGCCGCTATGGTCTTTTGTAATTGAGATCTGGAGAGAAAGAAGGAAAAAGAGAGAAAGGAATAGAAAAGAATGACAGCTCTAATAATGGCACTCTGACAAATGAGCAACCCTCAGGGGCAGAGGGAAACCAGAGGAG
>CAUYON010063734.1:0-10881 GCA_963573935.1 Arctocebus calabarensis
TGTAGTCCCAGCTACTTGGGAGGCAGAGGCAGGAGACTCGCTTGAGCCCAGGAATTGGAGGTTGCTGTGAGCTGTGATGCCACGACACTCTACCCAGGGCGACAGCTTGAGGCTCTGTCTGAAAAAAAAACAAAAAAAAAACCAGAAATTGATTTTTCTCACAATTCTGTGTCTAAAAGTTCAAGGTCAAGATGTCAGTAGCGTTGGTTTCTTCTAAGGTCTTTCTCTTTGGCTTGCAAACGGCCTGTCCTCTATCTTCATATGATCTTCCCTTTGTGATGTTTGTGTCCTTAGGTCCTGTTTGTATAAAGATAGGCATATTGGATTAAGGGCCACCATGCTGATTTCATTTAAACATAATTACCTCTGTACAATACAGTCACAATTCTGAAGTATTAGGTCTTAGATCTCCAACATACGAATTTGAGGGAATGTATTTCAGCCCATAATACTGCACAAACACAACTTAGAAGTCTCTTCCCATCTCTGCCCAAAATAGCCAGTTTGACACTGTGAGTCCAATCTATAGAGTATTTCTATAAGCAATGCCACTTGCTGTAAAATTTTGGATCTGACACTGCATTTATTGCCAACTTCCCACAGGTGGAGTAAGGAGAGAGAAAAGAGTAGTTTATGCTTTATAAATCCCTCAGCCAGCCTTTTCACCTGCTTACTTTCAGAATGACTTGGTGTCACCGAAGAAGGGCTCACGTGTCCTATTGGGCATGCTGGCTTATTTGCCAATTTATAAGTAAATACTATGTTAGTTCACAAAAGAAAAAAAGCAAAGAAGTAATAAAAATATATGATGATCCCAATAACCAGGTGTGCAATATCGTCTGTTGGTTCGGTAAAGCTTAAACCACTGAAAACATCTAGTGTTGGGAGTGGAGAGATGGGCATTCGTGTGCAAAGGTTGTAGAAAGCCATTTCTGAAGGGCATTCTAGCAGTTGATGTCAGTGTAAATGATAATAATGTTATACTATTTAACTATTAGTTTATCCCAAGGAAATAATTTGACATGTGCCTGTGTATGCAAAAGCAAACAAAGCCCAGATATCCAAAGTATGATCCATGCGTCGTACATATGTAGTCATAAAAGTATCCTAATTATATTGTTAATTAAAAAGATAGGTTACAGAATAGATTATGTAGTAGTTATGCTGAACTTGACTGTATATAGATACAGTTTTGCTACAGTAGTGTGTTTGTGTATTTCTAAATGTATAGAAAAAAGTTTGACAAGCTATATCCCAAATTGCTGAGAGTGGTTATCGTTAGGGTGTAGAGCCTTTTTTTTTTTTTTGAGACACAGCCTCAATCTGTCTCCCTGAATAGAGTGCCGTGGCATCCCAGCTCATAGCAACCTCCAATTCCTGGACTGAAGGGAGGCTATTGCCTCCACCTTCCGAGTAGCCGGGACTACAGGCGCCTGCCACGCCCGGCCATTTTTTGGTTGCAGCCGTCATTATTGTTTGGTGGGCCCAGACTGGATTCTAACCCGCCAGCTCAGGTATACATGGCTGGCGCCTTAGCCCGTTGAGCCACAGGCGCCGAGCCAGGGTGTAGAGCTTTTATTCTTTACTGCCTTTATTTCTGTAGAATCTGAGTTGTTTAAAATAATCATAGATTACTCTAAAAATTGGAAACAATAAAAATGAAAATATTTTTGTTTATAAATAAATATGTTACTGGAACAGTTTTAAAATTTATTTTATGATAGATGTATTCCTTTGGTGGCTGGAATTTGGGTAGGGTTAGACTTTCACATATGTTTGTGTAAAGGAGCCCCATACTTGTATTTAACTTTTTACTAACATATGCTAGTTTCTTATTCTTTGCAGTAAGTAAATATAGTATATATAATGAAAAGCCATAGTCTTCAGAGTTTGAGAGACCAAGGCTAAACACCAGCTTTACCACTTCCCTTCTTTGTGATATTGGGACAAATTATATAACATCAACAACCTTTAGTTTTCAAAACTATATAATGAAAATAATAGTAATAATAATAATACTGAGCTTTCAGGCTTGTTGTAAGGGTTAAGTGAGACCATGTATGTGAATTTCCTGGAAGGTAGTAAGTAGTAACTTTTATAAAAGAGCATAGCATTATTATGTACTTTACAGAATTCTTCATATTTCAAAGCTCAGACTTAGTGAGCGGGAAGAAAATTTTTTAAAGCTGCAGAAAAACAGCTAAATCTAACTAGAAAAAGTTCCATTTTATGTCCTTGGCTAGTTTTTGTAAACTGCCTTTACAAAAGGGCGTTTTCTTTTATGCTTTTAGTTCCCATTGACTGAAGGGTGGGCTCACCCATTCTGAAATGCTGCGTCTGTGTTGTTTTATGGCAGGACTGGAATCAGGAAGAAAAGCTTTCCTAAGAGGAGGAAGGAGGGGGGAGCTGAGGGCGGGGAGGGATCTGGCCCCTCTCCTCCACTCCCAGCTTGGGTTGTTTGTACAAATTGGTTGCCTGAAGCAACACGTTATTAGTTTAGCCAGAATGTATCCCAGGAGACTTATGTTTTGCTTTTTGCCAAGTTATTGTCCTTTTCCTGCAGAGGATACTGGGATTGTGCGGGCATTTTCCATCTTGGCATATTTAATCCAGTCCCCCACTTTCCCTGAGTGTAGCCCTGTGTCATTTCACCACAGTTAGAAAGTAACCAGTTGTGAGCTGTTGATCCTTGTTTTCAGCTCTTGGACCCTTTCCTCTTCCCTTTAATCCTCAGTACTGATACTAAGCAAAGATTATATCACTAGGGAAACATTCCCGTCCCTCCCTATGATGTGCCCCACCTATACAGTAGATGATACTCCTGCCCCACTGACATCAGGCTTTGCCATGTGACTTGCTTTGGGCCCAGGGAAATGCAGGTGGAACTGACACTTCCAGTGTAGATTTCTATGTGCTTCTACCACCTCATGTTTTTTCCTTTGTCAAATTATCCATTAGATACAGGCGGGGCCTGTGTTCTGGGGTTCCTCTGACTTTACTTGTCCCCATGCCCCCCACCTTGTAGACCATTGGTACATGTACCCAGACTGTGGGATCTTTTGCCCAGACAAGCAGCCCAGCTCTTTTCCAAGATGCGCATGAAGGTAGACTGCACTGCTGCTGTGCACATCCCTAGCCTTACAGGGGCTGGGAATGGAGCATGGACGTGTGGGCCGGGGGCCTTCACAGTGGCAGCTGGAGCAGCCTGAGGGAGGGGAAAGGCCAGAGAGCAGACCTCTCCCTCCCCGGTGATGTTTCAGAATTCCATCTGGTTCTTTTGGGCAGTGGTGAACATAGGTTAGTCGAGGAGGATGGTACATACTTAAATGAAGTAAATAGTTTTTGGCTTGGTTTAATTTTTTTTTATTTATTTTTTTATTTTTTGAGACAGAGCCTCAAGCTGTCACCCTGGAGAGAGTGCCATGGCATCTCCACAGCAACCTCCAATTCCTGGGCTCAAGTGAGAGTCTCCTGCCTCCGCCTCCCAAGTAGCTGGGACTACAGGCGCCCGCTACAACACCTGGCTATTTTTTGGTTGCAGCCGTCATTGTTGTTTGGCGGGCCAGGGCTGGATTCGAACCCGCCGGCTCAGGTCCTGTTGAGCCACAGGCGCCGAGCCAGCTTGGTTTATTATAAGTACTTAGACATATATTATCTGAGCCTGCATCTGAACTCTTAGACCAATACCTATGAATGAAAGTGAGGAATGAGGCTGAGGCTCTAGACAGGGTCCGCACTCTCAGTCTGGGTCCTAGAACAGATGTGGAACGGAGCTGCAGCTAATGTACCATGGGGGTAAGAGGATGAATCTTTGTAATTTGTTATTATGAGATACTAAGATTAAGGCGACTGATTCCAAAATAAAGAGGTACAATTCTTTGAAAGGTGTCTGAGTGACTTCTCACGCATTAAATATGGTATTGGTAGGACTTTTTGTTGTAGTATGCGCAATAGCACTATCCAGAAGAGTCTGGAAGAAATCCCAGGTGTTTATTGGAGCTCTGTGGGTGAGCATATTTGTGCTCCCCCCCCCAATTGCTTTCATTGTGTCTTCTTGATGGCTAGTGTTCAAATGCACTTCGAGGCCCCTTTTCCAGCATCGATGGTTCAATAAGCAATGTATTACTTTTGCTTTGCTTCCCTTGTGACCTTCCAGAAATAGGAAACAGGGCCAGATTTTTGGAAAAAAAAAAAGAACTTCCAAAACAAGAAAATATAAGTAAAGCTTAAAGAAAACTGATAGTATTTTTATTTTAAAAGATGTTTTCCTTATCTGTGAATTTATATTTGAATGTATCCACCCATCCATCTCCCCTCTCATGTCAAAGAGAACTGACCCAATGAATGGTTTTCTGAAGATTCAAATAGGAAGGCACTGCTGGAGCCAAGAGTGAGGTTTTTCTGGCTTAGAACAAAGAAAAGTCACCTAGTCTTCACTGGATGTGAAACCATGAACTTGGCTTAAGGAAATAAGATATAGATATTTGTGATAGCAGTCATCATCTTGTATGTGAAAAAAACACTCATTTTCAAGCAGCTTTCAAATACATTATTTTATTCATTCCTTATGACAGTCTGTGAGGTAAGCAGAAAAATGTCCTCCCTTTTTACAGAGGAAGAAATTAGGGCTTATTAAGATTCAATGATTTGCCCTTTGTTCTGTTACCAATATTAATATTAGTATTAGGAATATTAATAGACCAATAAATATATCAATATGTATTATATAACATATTCCATTACTGATATATTATGTAAAGTACTATTATCATGTATTGATATGTGTTAACCAGTATTTAAATTGTTTATAATGTCCTCATCGAGGATGCTAACTGTAACAACTGCAAGATTTCAGTGACTCAACCTAGTTCAAGGTTTTTTCATTCACTCTACTGTCTGCCCACTCGACCGCCGTGGGTACTGTGTGGGTACTCTGTGCTGCGCTCCAGAGTTCAGGGGCTGGGCTGTTGCAGGTCCTCAGGGTCTCCCCGTGTCCAGGTGGTGGGTAGGAAGAGGACATGCACGTTCTGTTGGCCATAACTCAGGACCCAACAGCACCTTACTGTCAGAGGAGCTGGAAAATGTGGTCCATCTCTGTGCCCTAAAGGAATACAAACACAGCTTGTCCCAAAAGTCACCCTAAAGTTGCCATACAAAGGGAGGAGGGGAAATCATAGCTAAGTGTACCTTTATTTACAAAACTTACTCATTACAAAATTTTACAAAGAAGTGCCCGACACATGGGAAATATTTTGTAAATATTTTATAAAATTTTTGTAACGGATATTTTATAACTACAGGTACATTTAACTACAGCTTTCCATTTTCCCTATGTATGGTGACTTCAGGGTGACTTTTGGATCACTTTGTATTTGTGGGAAATTTGTGTCCCAGTAGTTACAGAAATTTGTTAACACTTATCTCCCCTGATATTAGGGGCCCTGTTTGAATTGTGTGGAGCCATTGTTTTTCCCCAGCTTTCGAGTGTACAGTTGGATGAGTTTTGGCACACGTACACCATGTGAGGTCATCTCCATAATCAGGATAATGAACATTCACACTACCTGCAGTAGTTCCTGTTGTCTACTTGTAATCTCTCTCTCCTCTATTTTGTCCCAATACTCTGCTTTCTGTCACGACAAATTAGTCTGCATTTTCAAGAATTTTGTATAAAGGGGAATCAGAGAGTAGATTCTCTAATTCATCTGACTTCCTTCATTCAGCATAATGATCTTATTTTGAGACTACTCATCCATGTTATGTGCACCCATAATCCATTCCTTTCTGTTAATGAGTAGTATTCCATCATATTATTATAGCACAGTGTTTTGTTTGGTTTTATTTTGTTAAATGCAACTTGTCAATGTTTGAGGACCAAGTAGGTCATTCCTTCTTGGTATTTTACCTTACAGTCTGAAAGGGCTGACAATGCCTATCCTTCTCTGGGCAGCCCAGAAAGAAGAACCCTGAGTCTCTTTGTATGTGACTCTAGTCACGAGAAAAGGAAGGTGCCGTGCTTTCCTTGGCTAGAACTTCAAGTTGGTTAGATAATTAATTAAGTATTGGCTACCCGATATAGACCTAGCATTTGTACCCTGGGGCCTTAGGAATACAAAAGAAACCAGACGGTTCTACCTGCAAATGATGGTTCAAAAATCTGTCCTGTCTTGGCTGGTCCCCTCCCTCTGGAGCCACAGCACTTGCCAGATTAATCCCAGAGCTACACAGCTCAGCCTGCGTCCCTCCTGCATTCACCAACCTTCAGTGATTTCCCCTGCCTAAACCCTCAGCCCCTTATTCTGACATCCATGTCTCACTTTTGGGTTTAACCTTTTCTGGCCTCAGTTGGTTATCTATTAAAATGGGAGTGTTTGGGGGTAACTGTTTATTAAATGAAATAATACAAAGTACCTGGTAGATAAGACATTTTCTTTTTTTTTTTTTGTGAGCATTAAATTGCTTGATACTTTTTTTTTTATTTTTACATATACATGTGCTTATTAGGTTTCCACTTTTTGCCTTCACAGAATTAAAAAGGCTTAAAATTTAACAACAATAACAATGTTTAAGATAAAGACTAGAAACAAAAACCTCGTAAAGAATGAACGAAGATAAATACATTCAGAAAACGACAATGATGGTTGTAACCAAAAAAGGCGAGGCGTTGTGGCGGGCGCCTGTAGTCCCAGCTACTTGGGAGGCGGAGGCAGGAGACTCGCTTGAGCCCAGGAATTGGAGGTTGCGGTGAGCTGTGATGCGACAGCACTCTCTCCAGGGTGACAGCTTGAGGCTCTGTCTCAATATAAAAAAAAAAAAAAAAGAACCTGGGGACTAAGAATAGAGACAGTAGAAAAGTCCGACAACTTCTCCAGCAGTTGCCTCCTGTCCTGTCACTGACAGAGCCCCCATCCCTCTCCTGACCTGAGGTCTCCCTCATCCCTGTTGCTGCTGACTATGAATCTGAGTAGTCATTCACACACTCCTCTCTGAGCCATCTTGGTAATGTCTTGATGGTGAGAATGTCTCTTTTGGTGATCTCAGGACTTTACCTGCCTCGCGACTCAGCCTGAATCCCAGGAGTACTTCTTTCTTCAGTCTTTATACCAAAAGCCTTAGAACCCTTTGATTCCTTGCCCCACCGCCATATCCCTTTGGTCAGTTCTCAGTCCTAAGTAACCCGTACTAGACACTCACAACCTCTGTGTCACTGAGCTCTACTAAAAACTTAGAAGTCTTGAGTTAATCCTATTGTGTTTTCATAATCCCTGAAATCATCCCCCTACTTATTGTGTATCTGTCTCTCTTCCCAAGTCCTAACTTGCTCCATTAATGTGCCCCATTAATTCTTACTCCTAATGAAATTATTATTATTTTTTTAGTCCTGCTTTCTCTCACATTAATATATTTGAATGACTTTCCTCAATTAGCTTTCAAGTCCTGGTGTGGATTTTGGCAGGACCGACTCTGTAGTCAATCCAAAAGTAATATTTGTGAAACCCGTAGACACCGTCTGAAATCCTGGTCTTCCTCCAACTTAGATCTTTGTTCCTCCCTCAGGTCTCCCCATCGTCTCCCTCCTCCCTGGTAGCTGCAGGAGTTTTCCTGTGGCAATGAACTTGTCTGACAGTCCAGCTCTGGCCTTAGAACCTCTGGAGAGAGGAAGCCCTGGCCACTCTCAGCCCATCAGCTTTCTCTGCTGTCACCTGCGTCTCTCCAGACTGCCCCTGCACATTTCATTAGACGGACACCACAGGAAGTGTTTGGGGTGGGGAGGGATCTACTTGGTGTGTTTTGAGAGAGTCATGATTAAGGCTGGTGGTGAGCCTCTTGCCCCCTCCCCTTCCCTCCACTCCCTGGGTTTGAACTCGCCACCTCCAGTGCATGGGGTCGGTGCCCCACTCCTTTGAGTCACAGACTCTGCCCCATCCCTTTCTTTCTTTTTTTTCCCTCCTTCTTGTTCCCTTTCTTCGCATTGCCACTCAGAGTTCTTTAAGACTATCTTGGAGAGTGTCTCTGCTCAGTTATTGTACAGAGTCACCGTCTTTAGAGCACACTCTTGTGATTAAAATTGGCAGCAAGTCTTTGCTCCTAAAGAGCAGCCGACTCCCCGTGGTGGCCCATCAGACTGCGATGGGGCATTACCCCCCCCCCCCCACTGTTGCCAGTTTTCCTTCTATGTGAGTTCTGCCTTAGGCTCTCGTGGGTTTCCTTGCTCAGCTTCACTTAACAACAGCTGAAGTGCTTTAGACTCCTACAAAAGGACATGTGCCTCCTTCCTTCTAGGTGCCCAAGAAGGGAATCCTGGAGATAGTTGACCAGAAGAACTGAAAGTAGAAAGAGGAAGAGAAGAGGAGCTGGATCGAGGCCTTGAATTCTAGTCTTTGGCCCTCAGAATAATAAAAGAGGGTTGCTGTCACTGTCATAGAGTTTCTAGAAGTGTGGGTGAGCTTCTCATGTCCTAGTGATTCCAGGCTGGATGGTGAACTTTGTTCATTACACACTTCCTCTTTATCCTAGAGGAAGTGTTCATTACCTACTTCCTCTCTTCCTATCATGTGTGGTGGGACTTGAATTGTGTCCTAATATTTAAGTAAATGAAGAGGCGGGAAAAAAGTACTTGAAGAAGACAAAATGAGTAGTCAGTCTTTCAACAAATCTAATATTTCCTTTATAGATGCTTCTTAGACTCGGCACTTCTAGCAGAGAGGAGATGGGTATTAGATTTGACCAATTACCAACACTCTGGAGGTGACACAGTGACTTAGAGAAGGCTGGTTCAGTGGCATCTTATCTGGCCTTTCAGTATCAAAATCACGTCTGGCCTCATTGTCATTCTTGAACCTAGACATCGTTCTTATAGGAGTTTGCATAGCAGTCGCATACCAATGCCAATTTGGTGTCCATGGACACCAGTGGAGGGGTCCAGTCATTCATGTACCCTGCCCATTGGTACACAACTGTTTAAGAGTACTGTAAGCTCCAGGTGCTGTGGAACCTTTGCCTCCATTGGTTTCAGAGCAGCAACTTTGGCCAAGATGTATTTAACAGTCTGCTTCAAAGAAGAAGAAAGGGAAATCGTTTTTTATTATTTGGTGTTTGTTTTGTTTTCTTTTTGGTTTTTTTGAGACAGAGTCTCACTCTGTTGCCCTGGTAGAGTGCTGTGGCATCGTAGCTCACAACAACCTCAAATTCCTGGGCTCAAGCAACCTCTTCCCTCAACCTCCCAAGTAGCTAGGACCACAGACACTTGCCTCAATGCCCGGCTAATTTCTCCATTTTTTAGTAGAAATGGGGCCTTATTCTTGCTTGGGCTGGTCTTGAATACTGAGCTCCACCTGTCTCAGCCTCCCAGAGTGCTAGAATTACAGGTATGAACTACTATGCCCAACCAGGACATAATTTCAAAACAGGTATACAAACCTAAATCTTTACTTTAGACAAAAATCTGAATATTATCTGTGATGACAAACTGAGCCCCCCTTTTCTATTTGAATGATACACCGACTTCCTGACAAAAATGAAAAATGTAACTTTAAAATTTGTGCAAAGCTCAAAGCTTATGTTGATACCGAGGAGCTCAGTACAATGGAATATGAAACACAGCATTACCAGAAACATGATGGGTAACTTGCCAATATCCAAGTATATGTACTAAAACTCGAGCTTTCTTGCCACAGCAATCGCTTCCTCTTATTGTGAAGGAATTACTCTCTAGAGAGGCAGCCTATTCCAAGTTCACACAATGTTACAGTTTTTTTTACCTCTTTTTAGAGATGGGGTCTCTGTCTGTTGCCTAGGCTGGAATGTAGTTGCCTGATTATAGCTTGCTGCAGCCTTGAATTCCTGGGCCCAAAGAATCCTCCTGCCTCAGCCTCTTAGCTAGACTACAGGTGTGGGCTAACATACTGAGCTAATTTTTTTTTCTTTTTTGGTAGCGATTAAGTTTCATGATGTTGCCCAGACTAGTCTGGGCTCCAGCAATCCTTCCTCCTCAGCCTCTCAGAGTGCTGGGATTACATGCATTAGCCACCATGCCTGGCCCAATGTTAAAATAACCTAGGGTATATCATTTTAACATCACCCAGCTAGTCCTTGAGCAACTAACTGCCTGGTTTGAAAATTGGCTTTTTTTATGTATTAGCTGTTTGGCATAGTGTAAGAAACTTTAGTTTTGTTTTGTGCCCAAATATAATGAATCTTAATAGGAATAAAGATTCCACAGCTCCAGATAATAATCTGCCTTCTGCCTAAAAATGTGCCTTCTATGGATATTCCATATGAATGAAAACATACAGTATGCAATTTTTTTTTATTTCAGGCTAATGTGAGGGTATAAGCAACCAGTTTCCAATATTTGAATTTATTATGTAGAATCCGTCTTGTAGTTATATCCTACACCCAAAAGGTGTGCCATACACCCCTACATGTTGCCTATTTAGTGGGCACACCCCAAGCCCTACCTTTCTCCCCTCCATTGTTTCCTCTCCCCTCAACTTGAATTGAAATGAGTTTTTCTCCTATGTGGACCTGAATTAGATCATCTAATGGCTTCATATTAGTATCTTGAGTACATATTTGCTTCTCTATTCTTGTGATACTTTACTAAGAAGAATGTGTCTCAACTCCATCCAGGTTAATGCAAAAGATGTGAAGTCACCATGTTTTTTTTTTTTTTAGAAGCAAAGTCTGACTTTGTCGCCCATGGTAGAGTGCAGTAGTGTCACAGCTCACAGCACCCTTCAGCTCTTGGGCTTAGGCAATTCTCTTGCCTCAGCCTCCCAAATAGCTGGGACTATAGGCATCCACCACAATGCCTGGCTATTTTTGTGTTGCAGTTTGGCCGGGGCCAGGTTTGAACCCACCACCCTACCCACTGGGCCA
>CAUYON010063737.1:0-11423 GCA_963573935.1 Arctocebus calabarensis
GCAGTTAGGGTTTCTCCAGAGGAGAGTGATACAGGGGTTCATGGACTGGAACCATCTTTATTGCGTGTGGCTTGATGACATTTCTGGAAAACATAAATCTGATTAGTGTATTTAGTAATAGGCAAAGGTAGAACAGCGTCAGGTCGGTTAATCTTTATAAGGCGATTTTGATATAAATTAAGACTAGGCTATAATTTTAATTCTTTGTTATAATCTCTTTTGGTTCTTGTCAGCCTTCCTTTGCCAACATTGTAATTCATGAATGAGAATTTAAAAATTTGCTTCATTTTATTTGAAAAACATTGGGAGACTGGCTATTTTACTTGCAGAGAGAAGGTTTATACTGCGTATTTACATAGAAGGATCTTTATGTTGCAAACATCACTATGTTTTCTTCAGTAAATGACTTAACTTGTTGGGTAATATTGTATTATGAAATATAGAAAAGGAGACAAAGTTAAGGTCTTCTCAGATAGTATACTTATACCTGGTTTCTGTGAAAATATGTACAGTTGACCCTGGAACAATGAGAGGGTTAGGGGCACCAACCTCCCACTCAAGTCAAAAATCCATGTGTAACTTTTTTGTTTTTTTGAGACAGGGTCTCATTCTGTTGCCCAGGCTGGAGTGCAGTAATGCAATTATAGCTCACTGTGTAGCCTTGAACTCCTGGGCTTCCACCTTGGCCTCCTAAAGTGCTGGGATTACAGGCTTGAGCCACTGTACCTGATCTTTTATTTCCATGTCATTTTTCATAAGTGCCCATACTAAAGGCAGAATGGAAGCTAACCTTATTAATTTATTTTAAAATAACAATGATACACCCATAATATGTTTACATATTTTAAAAAATTGTAGTTTCCAAAAAAAAAAAAAAAATTAATGAGACAGATGGGATTTTTTTTATTTTTGTACATCTCATTAATATCTGGCATAATAGAAGGCATTGCCTTATTTCCTTGTACAGTTATGTTATTGCAATATGTCGTTTTGGTTGAGGTATGTGAAAAAATCTGGCCTCACACTGGTGTGGTTGGATAATTGTGGATATTATTCCTTCATACTACATCGAATTTTGACAATTAACAGTGGCTTAAAAGTTAATTGGAATGTGAAATCTGCAATGATAGCCTGGAGTATTACGTACTCTATTACATTAGAGTCCCTTGTCTATCTTGTACTTGGAATGACTCATTTTAAAACCCATTTGGTCATTTGGAAAATGTTGATTCTTGGTGAGTGATGCATATCTTCTAACTCTTGATACATTACTTTATAAAATATAAAAAAACCCACATCTGTTGATATCACCACAGATCTTATAACAAATGTCTTTAAATATAGCAGATACAAGTTTTCAAAAATTCTAATTTTTAATTGAATGATTGAATTTTATAATTAACAATAAAATGACTGCTAGATACTGAAGATTAAATAACCATAACTTGAATTGTCAGTTGTTCTTTAAAGTAGAACTTTTTGTGTTCCACAAAAAGTACCTGGTTAGCTTGCAACTCAATTGCTTTTCTTTGACAACCATATTTTGTTATGCAGCACAGATGTTTTAGGCATACTTGTATTTCCTCGCCCAGCAAGATATAAAATTAGTAACTCTTACTTATCAAAGACTTTCTTAAGTGAAATGGGGTTTTTGTTATTGTTGTTAATGGTGAAAACTGTAGTGACTCATAGTACTGCTTTGATTCATGCTAAGATACTAGCATTTTTTCCTATCGTTACTTTTGTACCATAATATTTAATATTTGGTACAAATATTATACCAATTAAAGGGTGTACACTGATGCAATAGTTTGCAGTGTTGACTGCAAATGTCAACACTATGAAAAAAGACAAATAATATCTTAATATTATGATTTAATAATATTTTGACCTTGCAGCCCCCCCATGGGTCCATGGACCATACTTTGAAAACCAGTACTCTAATTGGTTTGAAAATGCCTACAAATCTATTTTTTTGAGACAAGAGTCTCACTATGTCACCCTGGATAGAGTGCCATGGTTTCACCATAGCAACCTCAATCTCTTGGGCTCAAGTGATCCTTTTGCCTCTTCCTCCCAATTAACTGGTACTACAAGGCACTCACCACAACGCATGGCTAGTTTTTCTGTTTTTAGGAGAGATAGGGTCTTGGTCTTGCTCAAGCAATCCACCTGCCTTGGCCTACCAGAATGCTAGGATTACAGGCGTAAACCACCGTGCCCGGCCTAGAAATTTTTATTAGTCTTTATTAATCTACCTGCTTTCTGGTCTTTAACCTGGGTTTCTTCAGTTTTTCCATTGTAGATAAATGATATTAATTTATTAATCAATTTTACCATTTTTGTTTTGCAAGCATTACATACAAAATTTCACCAAACATGTGGAGAGCTTTCAACTACATGGTCATTTGAAAATACTTTGTACAGGTAACCATATTTTACTTTTTTTTTTTTTTTTTTGAGTCAGAGCCTCAAGCTGTCACCCTGGACAGAGTGCTTTGACATCAAAGCTCACAGCAACCTCCAATTCCTGGGCTCAAGAGCGTCTCCTGCCTCTGCCTCCCAAGTAGCTGGGACTACAGGCACCTGCCACAACGCCTGGCCATTTTTTTTTTTTTTTAGGTTGCAGCCACCATTGTTGTTTGGCGGGCCTAGGCTGGATTCGAACCCACCAGCTCAGGTGTACGTGGCTGGCGCCTTAGCCTGTTGAGCCACAAGCGCCGAGCCAATACCCATATTTTAGCCCCTTGCTTACAAATGAATATTTTGGTAGAGTGTGTAAATAAGTTGGATGTTATATATGTGCCCCAGAATTAAACAGTTTTAATGTGAGTTTTAGAGGAATTCAATATTCCTTGGTTGTATTAATGTGACTATAAGAGGAGTTGTAGATCACACTTGCCTGTTTATTTTTTTTCATTTTTTAGTAGCTTAAGTTCATTCTTCTTCATCCTCAGTTGTTGCCCTTTGAATTAGAACAGCTAAAATCATTTAAGAGAAATAAGGATCCTTTGTGTGTAGGAACATTTTGGGGCTGGGGAGCAGAAAGAATCCTTTACAATATAATTTATTCTTAATCAGTTTGTTTTTCCCTGAGATTCATTTGAGTGGGGGATGGGGCAGTGGGTACTTATGTCTCAAACTTTTGAAGTTTTGTTTCATTCTGACTTTGCATTATTCTCATTAAACACAACAACAACATTAAAAAAAAACATAGCTACACTGCTTTATTAAAGTTAAATCCTTAGGTGGTGGTGGTAGTATTGGAGAGTGCTAGTTATTTTGGACATGCCATCTGTTTCAATTTTTTCCATCAGCGAGAAAACACCTCTAACACAGCTAATTAGGCCTAAAGAGGTTAGGTGGGTTTTTTGTTCTTGTTTAGCTTCTATGGAGAGGTTTTCTCCAGCACTGACTAACAGTAGTTAGATATCAATTAATAAGGACAAATTTTAAAAATATTTGAAAATATTATAACCTAAATTATATTGGCAAAGACATATCACTGCGTCGGCAATATATTGATATATTGTCTTGTAATCATTTTTAGGCCAGCATTAATTCTAGTTGTGTGATTCAGTTTCTCCTTTGTTATGTTGACGATACTATATTTTAGCTATTTGATTATAGTGGATATCCTGACAATGCATATTATAAAAATGTTGATTATGAAAAATTGAAAAGCTTCAGTATTTTCTTTTTGTAGACCACCTGTTGTCTTATGTGCATAGCATATATATTTGAACAAAGTGCTCATCACTTGTCAGCCATCATTGGCAGCATAGAAATTACTTGTGGTACTTGCTTCGTAAGAAGTTCTTTTGTATTTGTGACATCAGCTTTGTTTTATACAATTAAAGTATTACACGCTAGAATAATCTACCCTGCAGCCACCAAATGGTGATGTAGTTCTTCTTGCCTTGAACTGAATTTATTTACTGATTGTATACAGCTATTAACAACTATTTTACATGACAGTTTCAGAAAATCCTCTCACTTATTTTGGTAGCAAATAAGAGGATGATAATATTGTTAAAGATATTTCTCAATTTTAAAATGCACTTTCAATAAATACTACATTAAGATAGAAAATGTAGAAAACCCCGTATGTGTGGAAAACCCTTCAACTATAAAACTCAATTTACCAAATAAGTTTAATACCATAACATAGTACATTCATGATCACTTTAATAGTGTTGTTCTAATTTTTAAGTTCCTAGTTAAAGGCATTTTTCAATCATTTTTATTCTGTTAAAAGGAAAAAATATAACTGATAAAAACTTAAGACTGATTCTAGAATAAATATTAGACTGTTAGATAACTTCTTCTATATTTGTGTGAAAATTAACTCTGCACAGCCATATCCATGCTTAGAGAATTTTTACCAGTGGATTCTAAGTATTCTGACTTTTCCCCTTTAATGTCTTGTTGTTAAATAATCCAGGTTATAATTTATTCAAATAAGTTAACAGCACTAGTATATTGACATTAGTTGAATTGACAAGTATTTTCTTCAGGTAATTGTTTCAATGAATAGGTTTCAGAAGTACTTGAATAAAATTACTCATTTAAAACAAGTTTATCTTGTACTTTGTGAAATGCTTTAAGAATGTCACTGTTTAGTTTTTATTTTAATAATAGGTAAAAGGTACAATATGAGATATTTTCCAATAGCCAACAGGCCTCTGCCATATAATTGGATTGCTAAATCTCAACAATAGTTTGTATTTAGAAACTCTACATGAATTCAGAAATTAAAAAGCAGAAACTACTTACAAATAAGACTTTTTTTCTATTTAGAAACAATTTGAATCTAAATGGAAGCTTTATATTTGCAAGAAGAAAATTTGGGGTTTCTTTTTCACTGCTTGGTTGCTCTGATGTGTTATAATATAGTGGACATTAGTATTTAAGTAAATGATTAAATGAGTCATAAGATGAAACATCTGCCTCAGAAGGCCTTTCAGACAGTATGAGTTATGTTGTTGAAGTCTCTAATCAGTGCATCTGTCCCTGAGACTTTAGTTGGTACAAGGATAGTTTTCTATTTTGGATTAGTTACTATATGAAGACAGCACTTTAAAAAAATTTTTTTTCATGCATGCAACTGGAAAATTTGTGCCTGTGATATTTGAATAAAAAATTACAGCAATGGTATTTTTTGAATGTAGTAATAAATAAGTAATAACAATAAATATATAAACTTCAACTTTTACATGCTGTGAAGTGGTTATTTGTGGTAGGATTTTGTATTAATGACCCGTGGGTCTTTTTTTTTTTTTGGGGAGACAGCATCACACTTTGTCGCCCTTGGTAGAGTGCCCTGGTGTCATAGCTCACAGCAACCTCAAACTCTTGGACTTAAGCAATTTTCTTGCCTCAGCCTCCTGAGTAGCTGGGACTACAGGCGCCTGCCACAACGCCTGGCTATTTTCTTCGAGATGAGATCTTGCTCTGGCTCAAGCTCGTCTTGAACTTCTGAGCTCAGGTGATACACACACTTCAGCCTCCCAGAGTGCTAGGATTACAGGCATGAGACACTGCACTCAGCTGACCCATGGGTCTTGATGTCTCACATTAAGGAGGAAATATTCTTTTAAATATTACAAAAGGAAAGAAATCCATATGGAGTCCGAAGCACAACAGGATTCAGATAGTATATTTAACTAGAACAGAACACTCTATCATAGGCCACGTCTGAACTGAAACATTCCTATAGTTTTAACCTCGCGGGGAGGGGGTGAGAGAGAGGGAAAATATAAATATGCATGCGCATGTTTATATGTTTTATACAAGGTAAAACCTAACCAAAAACCTGTGGAGAGTTGTGGTACATGTGTGTTCTATTCTATTCTTTATAATCAACAAGACATAGGAGACAAATTTGTGTCATCTTTAATTCACTAAAGGTTACAATCTAAAGAAGAAACCTGCTCTTCTTCTCTTAAAAAACTTAACTTTAGCTATCTAATTAAACTTTTTTTACTTGGCTCCTCGCCTATGGCTCAAGTGGCTAAGGCGCCAGCCACGTACACCTGAGCTTATGGGTTCGAATCCAGCCTGGGCCCGCCAAACAACAATGACGGCTGCAACCCAAAAAAATGGCCGGGCATTGTGGCGGGCGCCTGTAGTCCCAGCAACTTTGAGGTGGAGGCAGGAGACTTGCTTGAGCCCAGGAATTGGAGGTTTCTGTGAGCTGTGATGCCACAGCACTCTACCCAGGCATCACAGCTTGAGGCTCTGTCAAAAACAAAAAACAAAACAAAACTTTTTTTACAAGAGTATGATGAGTGTAATTAAAATAGAGTATGGTAGTTTGAATAAGAATTTGGCACATGTTAATTTACATGTTGGGATTTTTAAGTCTTTGAGATATAGGATAGTCATTAGGAAATACTTTTATTTTCTATAAAAGAGGGTTTAAAATAGTTATGAGACCTTCTAGTTTGGGCCCTTGCTGAGAGGAAAATCCCTCCCACCCTCACAATAAAAAAATGCCTGAGTAGCTTCAAAATTTAGGGCAGTGATCCTCAGTCTTTTTGGCACCAGAAACTTAATCTCATGGAAGAGAATTTTTCTACAGATAAAGGGATGAGGGACATTAGATGCTCATCAGGAGCACACAGCCAAGATCCTTGGCTTATGTAGTTTATGGTAGCATTTGTGCTTCTAGGAGAATCTGACAGGAGGCGGAGCTCAGGCCGTGAGAAGAGCAGAGGGGAGTGGCAGTAGGTAAAGCTGAAGCCAAAGCTTCACTGACTGGCCTGCCCCTCACCTTCTGTTGTGTGGCTGGCTCCTAACAGGTCTTGGACTTGAAGCCTGGGAGTTGGGGCCTGCAGGTTGGGGCATACAGTCCCTGTGGGGGAGGAGGAGACCCGAACACTCACTCACCTGGCTATCTACCCCTCTGGACACCTGGGTATCTCACAGCTGGTCACCAGTGAGAATAGTTCAGCTGGAATTGTGACAAAGTAGCAAAGGTTAAGTACAGGCCAACAGGAATTTGTATCTGTGAAGGCTGCAGAAATTGGGGAACCCTATGCCATTTTATATGTTCTTGCTCCATTAATGAGTCAGGTAAGAATCCCAGGAGATGGGAGGTGGGAAAGAGTTCCCAAAAGTGTACATTGTGGCACATACCCTGGAAGGGGGACAGCAGTGCCAGGATTTCTCTCTTTTCTCCACTATAAAACAAAGTCTTCATCTTTGAACAGTAGGGTGAAAGTGAGAGGAAGGAACAGTACGTACAGTAATCTTTAGGACACTGATGAAATTCATTATGGCTAGGGGAAGGAAAGTATGTGGGGTGACCTGCTTTCTCAGGAATATGCTGAGCTCACAGTTGTGGGGTAAAGTTAGAGAAGAGAACTGAAAAAGCTCACCTTTGAGACCCAGGCTGATACGTGAATAAGGCTGAGACGCTCGCTCAGAACAAAAGAGGATGGGCCTTCAACTGTTTCTTACCACCAAACCGTCAGGTTTCTGATAATAAGTAACAGCAGAATACTGCTGGGTTAGGGTTAGGACAGGAAATAAGAATAGACAAAGAGATTCAGTACAAAGGAAAGACCTAAACTCACAATAGATAGACATTATTCTGATAAATAAACCAACTCCCCTGTCCTAAACACAAGATACTGCTACAGGAATTTGAAGCCTGTGATGGTACACTGAGGGTAACAATAGCGCAAACTTTAACCCAGCCCAGCTTCTAACTAGATAAACTCTAACCCTTAATAAAAGCCTAGGAGACAGAAAAACTTGCCCCTTTTCAGGCATAAAAACTATTTCCTTTATAATAGGTTTCTACTGTAACATACATGATAGTCAGCTTTCAACAAAAAAGTCATGAGCCTTACGAAAAGCAAGAAAGAAAAAACACAGGGATAAAGCAGTCATTGAAAATAGCCTCAGATAGGACACAGGTATTGGAACTATCTAATGGGACATTAAAATTTGTTAATGTCTCTCACAGAAAAGGTGGACCACATGCATGACCAGATAGGTAATTTTAGCAGAAATAGAAGGAAACAGAAATAATCAAATATTTTCTGCCTACACAGCAAGGAAAGAATCAGTGAATTCTAAGATGAGTCAATAGAAATTATTGAAATTGAAACAAAAGGGAAAAAAAAACTTGGAAAGAATTAGAAAAGAATAAAGTATTTTCGTGTTATGCATTCTATTAAGGGCTGATAACAAAATCTACAAAGAACTCAAGCAAATCAGCAAGAAAACGCCAAATAGCCACATTAAAAAGTGGGCAAAAGGCCTGAACAAAAACTTTTCAAAAGAAAATAGACTAATGGCCAACATATGAGAAAATGCTCAACATCTTTAATTATCAGGAAAATGCAAATCAAAATCACAGTGAGATATCATTTAACTCATTACAATGACTTTTATCAAAAAATCTTCAAAACTAGCCCAGTGCCTGTAGCACAGTGGTTACGGTACCAGCCACGTACACCGAGGATGGCAAACCCAGCATGGGGCTGCTAAACAACGACAACTACAACAAAAAAAATAGCCAGGCGTTGTGGCAGGTGCCTGTAGTCCTAGCTACTTGGGAAGCTGAGGCAAGAGAATCGCTTAAGCCCAAGAGTTTGAGGTTGCTGTGAGCTCTAACACCAATGCATTCTACCAAGGGTGACATAATAAGATGCTGTCTCAAAAAAAAAAAAAAAAACTCACAGCAATAATTGGTGGTGTGAATGCAGACAGACAGACAGAAACATTTAAACACTGTTGGTGGGACTGTAAACTAGTACAACTATGGAAATAAAGATTTCGTCAAAGAACTAAACCTGCCATTTGATCCAGCAATTGCACTACTGGGTATTTACCCAAAGGAAAAAAGACATTTTATGAAACAGACTCATGAACTTAAATGTTTGTAGCAACACACTTCACAATTGTAAAGATATGGAATTACATGCTCATCAATAAATGGGTAGATTAATAAAATGTGGTATATGTATACCATGGAGTACTGCTCAGCCACAAAAAAATAAATGGTGAACTAATACCTCCTGTATTAGAACTGGAGACCATACTTGTAATTGAAGTATCACAAGAATGGGCCCGGTGGCACACCCCTATAATCCTAGCACTTTAGAAGGCCAAGGCAGATGGATTGCCTGAGCTCACAAGTTTAAGACCACGCTGAGCAAGAGCTAGATCCTGTCTTTGAAAAATAGCCAGGGATTGTGGTGGGCAGCTATAGTCTCAGCTACTCAGGAGGCAAGAAAATCACGTGAGCCTAGGAGTTTGAATTTACTGTAAGCTAGGATGCCACAGCATTGTACTGAGGGTGACAAAATGAGACTCTGTCTCAAAAAAAAAAAAAAAGGAAAAACAAACACTGCATGTACTCATTGTTAAATTGGAACTAATTAATCAACATTTATGTGCACATATGGAAGTAACACTCATTGGAAATCAAGCTAGCACGAGGGGACAGGAGGGAATGGGTAAATTCACACCTAACAGGTACAGTGTACACTGTCTTGGTGATGTGCACACTTAATAAATTTGACTCAAACATAAAAGTGCAAAGCAATTTATGTAACCAAAATGCTTATACCACCTTAATATTCTTAAATTAAAAAAAAAAAAGAATAGGAGAGAAAAGAAGCTCACATAATTGAAACTAATATACACATAATTGAAATGTCAGAAGATAGAATGGGATAAAAGAAATATTTTAAAAAATAATGACCAAGAATTTTCTAAAATAAGAGAAATTCTTGTCTAGGAAGCTCAGAGAATAACAAGGAGGATAAATATGATGCATATACACTCACACAGCCACATAATATTCAAACTGCTGAAAAGTCAAAGAGAAAATCTCAAAGGCACCCAGAAGTAAAGTAATATTACATACAGAGAACAACAATAGGAATTTTGTGTGTGGTGGCTGAACTATGAAAACTAAAAGATAGTGCAGTGACATTTTTAAGGTCCTGAAAGGGAAAAAACCAAACTGTCACCCCAGAAATCTGTACCTAATGAAAATATTTTTTTCAGAAATGAAGTAGTCTTTTATAGGTAAACAAAAAGTAGGTGTCCATTGCCAGTAGACCTCCTGTACAAGAAATGTTAAAATTCATCTTCCAGATAGACAAGATATAATCTACACAAATTTCATTCTCTCTAGAGATCACAGGGGATGGAATGAATTAAGGAAAAAATTGGTATCTTATTTTTAATTGCTCTGAAACAGGAATCAGCAAACTTTTTATAGAAAAGGCTAGATAAGAAATATTTTAGGTTTAGAATCATACGTCTGTTATAGCTATTCAACCTTGTTGCAGTATGAAATATGTAAATGGGGGCAGCGCCTATGGCTCAAATGAGTAGGGCGCTGTCCCCATATACCAGAGGTGGCAGGTTCAAACCCAGCCCTGGCCAAAAAAAAAAAAAAAAGAAATATGTAAATGAATGACCATGGCTGTGTTCCATTAAAACTTTATTTTCAAAAACAGGTAGTGGGTCATCAGATTTGTCTCATCAGCTCTAATTGGCTCACCCTTGCTTTATAAACAGTGTCTAAAGTGAAAATAGTGGCAATGTGTTAAGTATTTATAGCATATCTGAGAGTAAAGGTTAAAAGTATGACAAAAATAGCTCATAAGATAAAGAATTCAGAGAATATTACTATAATGTATTTAATATCAAACAAAGTAGCATACAGTTTGAGTATTTCTACTCTGAAAATCCACAATTTTCAGAAAGGCTCTAAAATCTGAAACTTTTTGAGTGCCCTTATGATGCTCAAAGGAAATGCTCATTGGAACATTTCAGATTTCAGATTTTTGGATTAGGTAAGTATAATGCAAATGCTTCAAAATCCAAAAGAAAAAAAGATTCTAGAATATTTCTGGTCCCAGGCATTCAGGATAAGTAACACTCAACCTTTAATATCATTTAAAGATGGATTAATTTAAAATTTATAATGTGCACTTTCAGACAACTAACATTTTGAAATAGAAGCATAAATAATAAATCTATAGTGGAAATCATAAAGACTAGATGAAACAAATGGAAAATTGCTAGCAAATGATAGATTTTAGTTTATTTGTCTCAATTATTTTATTTTGTTATTTAAAAATTTTTTTTATTAAATCACAGCTGCGTACATTAGTGCAATCAAGGGGTAATGTGCTGGTTTCATATACAATCTGAAATGTTTTCATCAAACTGTTTAACATAGCCTTCATGGCATTTTCTTTTTCTTTTTTTTCCCCAGTGGTAAGACAGAATTTATTTATAGAAAAGAATACAGAAAACACTAAAGCTCCTGGTAGAGAGAGAGAACTCAAGTGGGGAGAGAAAAGCTCTCTCTGTTTCTCTCCCGGTCTTTCCCTGTCTCCCCCTTTAGGTTTTTAGTCTCAGTGTATATATAGGTGTATGGGTTCCTT